>JACXGI010006118.1:0-15319 GCA_016801175.1 Esox masquinongy | reverse complement strand
ACACAATCTCCCGTATTCTTAATATGAATGGGCTATGGGGTAGGGTGGCAAGACGGAAGCTTTTTCTTACAAAGAAAAACATCCAAGCCCGGCTGAAGTTTGCAAAAACAAACATCAAGTCCCCCAAAAGCACGTGGGAAAATGTGTTATGGTCTGATGAAACCAAGGTTGAACTTTTTGGCCATAATTCCAAAATGTATGTTTGGCGCAAAAACAACACTGCAGATCACCCAAAGAACACCATACCCACAGTGAAGCATGGTGGTGGCAGCATCATGCTTTGGGGCTGTTTTTCTTCAGCTGGAACCAGGGCCTTAGTCAGGGTGGAGGGAATTATGAACAGTTCCAAATACCAGGTAATTTTGGCACAAAACCTTCAGGCGTCCGTTAGAAAGCTGAAGATGAAGAGGAAGTTCACCTTTCAGCACGACAACGACCCAAAGCACACATCCAAATCCACCAAAGCATGGCTTCACCAGAAGAAGATTAACATTTTGGAATGGCCCAGCCAGAGCCCAGACCTGAATCCAATTGAACATCTGTGGGGTGATCTAAAGAGGGCTGTGCACAGGAGATGTCCTCGCAATCTGACAGATTTGGAGCGCTTTTGCAAAGAAGAGTGGGTAAATATTGCCACGTCAAGATGTGCCATGCTAATAGACTCCTACCCAAAAAGACTGAGTGCTGTAATAAAATCAAAACGTGCTTCAGCAAAGTATTAGTTTAGGGGTGAGCACACTTATGCAACCAGGTTATTGTGAGTTTTTTATTTTTTATTTTTCCCCCTCAAAGATTTCAGTTTGTTTTTCAATTGAATTGTTCACATTATAGGTCACATTAAAGGTGGAAAAAGTTCTGACATGATTTATCTTTGTCTCATTCTTTTACATCACAAGAACCTGGCATTTTAACAGGGGTGTGTAGACCTTTTATATCCACTGTATATGATAAAATGTTAATTGAACCGCAACCTGCAGTTAACATCACCTTTTCTTTCTTGAAAAACTACAACCCCCAGACCGTGTTCCTTACGAGGAGGTTGAAAGGAATGCTAGGTGTTAGGACTTCTGCCTGATTTGGTTTTCACAATTATCTTGGGGTATTTAGGTTTTTTGGTATTCCATATTAACGAACTACAATGGCCTTCTCTCTCTCCCTGCTCTCTATCCCCCTCTATCTCTCCCCTCTCTCTATCCCCACTTTCTCTCCCCTCTCTCTATCCCCCTCTCTCTCTCCCTGCTCTCTATCCCCCTCTATCTCTCCCCTCTCTCTATCCCCACTTTCTCTCCCCTCTCTCTATCCCCTCCATCTCTCCCCTCTCTCTATCCCCACTTTCTCTCCCCTCTCTCTATCTCTCCCCTCTCTCTATCTATCCCCCCTCTCTCTATCCCTCCCCTCTCTCTATCCCTCCCCCCTCTCTCTACGCCCTCCCCCCTCTCTATCTCTCCTCTCGTTCTCTGCATCTCCCTGTCACCCCCTTAGAGGGAGTTTGTGAGATCTGGCTGACCAGTGAAGACACAGGGGCATATGGTAAGGACATCGGGACCGACCTGCCTACCTTGCTGTGGAAACTGGTGGAGGTGATCCCAGAAGGAGCCATGCTGCGCCTGGGCATGACCAACCCTCCCTACATTTTGGAGCACCTAGAGGTGCGGATGTGTGTGTCTGTTAGCGTCTCTGGATCATTTGGTTCCTTTGTGTGGTCATGTCTTCCCAGCCCTGACCAAAGACAGATATGTCTTTCCTTTATTCCACAACCCATCCTGCCTTGGGTGAAGTGAGGATTTGTGTGTGTGTGTGTGTGTGTGTGTGTGTGTGTGTGTGTGTGTGTGTGTGTGTGTGTGTGTGTGTGTGTGTGTGTGTGTGTGTGTGTGTGTGTGTGTGATCGTGGAGATGTGAAACCCACCAGTAGTAACCCACCAGTAGAAATTGCTGGGGGAACCGTTTTAATTTGCTGGGGGTTAATTGAGGTTGTAATGTGGTCCCTCTATGTATCGGTTGTGTTTCTGCTCTGATACATTCAAATTAAAAACTGATGAAGCTTTTTTCCTAATGAACGGAAATAACAATTAAATGCTAATTAGGGCTGAGGTTTGATGTATGTGGTGGCTGACGGCATTTTTGTTTTGTTTATTTGCGCGCACGCGCGTGCGTGCGTGCGTGCGTGCGTGTGTGTGTGTTGGGCTAAATCCCAGCCGTTCAGCAGATGAACTTCAAACAATTATATCCAATATGTCTAGGAACTTCAGTGAACTGGAGTGCCATGAGTCAGTAGCTGCAGTCAATTGCTATTGGACAAAATCAAAGGAAATAGTTTTGATTGTCGGAGGAAAATGCCAAGTGCACTCTAAACTGAGCTACTCACGTCAGCTACTTCTGACATATCGAGGAAATAGCTAAGGACCTTTCTCCTTTAGGTGATTGGGGCTGTTAGATCCAGATTGGTTTCTCATGGGCATTTCGTTTTGGCATTTTTTTATTACATAGCTCCTTAATGGTTCTCTCCCTCTACTTCTCTCCTTCTCTTACAGGCTGGTGTGGCCTCTCCATCTCTTTCTCCTCTCACTACATATCTCACTGACTGGCTGTACTTCTCCAGTTTTATATGGGAGGTGGCAGTAAAGGCTGTTGCAGTAAATTGCTGGGTGATTTGAGCCGTGAAGTGTGATTGTGGCATATCCAAGACCTTCAATAAGTAATGTATTTATCACAGAGACGGGGGACCAGAGATGGTGGTTAGAAGACTCTGTGTGTCTCTCTCTCTCTCTCTCTCTCTCTCTCTCTCTCGCTTTCTCTTTCTGTCACTGTCTTTCACCCTCTGTCAAATCTCCCTTTCTGGCACTTTCTTTCTGTCACGTTCTGCATCGTTAATGGCAAAGCAGCTGACAGACAGGTGTAAGAGGAAGGGGGAGTAAGAGAAGAAGGAAATGACAGGGGAGAAGATAGGACGGGAGAAGAGCGATCAGAGAAGAGGGTTATTATCTTGAATGGATAGAGTGCCACATGGGGAGGGAAACGGAAGAATGTGGATTTGACTACCTCACTGAATGGAAGAACCCATGGCTGAGTGGACGGGGGGGGGGACCAGTTGCTTTATTATAACCCCTCATGATCACAGTGAAATGATGGATGATGTCCAACTGATATTTGCCAGCAAGAGAGACAGAGATGATTCTTCCTGTTTTTTAGCGAGGAGGTCAACCCTAATTGACCTCTTACATGGCACCCAGTGTTGCCGGTCCCCAACACATCTCCAGTTTGGACAGAGAAACTTAACTTGGACCTTGTATACAACTGAAGGTAATGTAATCATGTGTCCTAGAGTTGTCCTGGGGTGTGACCCATTGAGTCCCCATGTACATGTTCTCCTGCAGTGTGGGCTTAATTCCGGCTCACTGATTTTTCAGCAAAAACTCTCTCCTCTATCTCTGTCAAATGCTGCATAAAAATGACCCCAGAGTAATATTGTTAAAATAATTTGACTCTATAAATTTCTTCTTTTGGTAATCAGCAATATGCTAGCAAACCTAATGTTTCAATATGCTAGCAAACCTAATGTTTCAATATGCTAGCAAACCTAATGTTTCAATATGCTAGCAAACCTAATGTTTCAGTGAACACTATGGGTTGTACAAGCTGACTTAAACATTCTTCAGTGGTGTCGGTCCACAATGACTTAAACGTTCTCCAGTGGTGTCGGTCCACGATGACTTAAACGTTCTCCAGTGGTGTCGGTCCCTGATGACTTAAACGTTCTGCAGTGGTGTCTGTGCATGACGAAGTAAATGTACTCCATCACCTCCCAAAAATACTCTGTTGCAATGAAGTCTGGGGACTGGGCAAAACACTGATGTAAACTGAACTGGGATTCTTCTGACTAGGAATTGTTTTTCCATGACTCCGTTGACCGATGTTAGTGATCTTATGCCCAATGGAGCATACGATCCGCCGGAATGCCATTAATCGGATATTTTCTGTTTGTTTGCCCATTCTCAGATGTAAACCTTAGACACTGTTGTACGTGAAAAGTCCAGTTGTGGGGGTCGTTACCGAGATACTGGACCCGGTGTAGCTTGCATCAGTAGTCACAGTAGGTGTTAAGTCCCAAAGGTCACTCGTTATTTGGTCGTTTCAGGCTTGATGGAACAGAAACTGAATGTCTCGATGCTTGATGTCTGTCTGATTCATATAAGCTATCCTTGGTCACATGGGCTTGGGTTCGATCTTAAACCATCCAGTGTGATGTGAGGGTCGCCGGTTTAAAATAGCCCAGGCATATTCACTTATACCATAGACCATACATATTCACCTGTTATACCATAGACCATACATATTCACCTGTTATACCATAGACCATACATATTCACCTGTAATAATGTACCATAGACCATGCATATTCACCTGTTGTACCATAGACCATGCATATTCACCTGTTATACCATAGTCCATGCATATTCACCTGTTATACCATCGACCATATATTCACGTTATTCTATAGACCATGCATATTCACCTGTTATACCATAGACCATGCATGTTCACCTGTTATACCATAGTCCATGCATATTCACCTGTTATACCATAGACCATATATTCACGTTATTCCATAGACCTTGCATATTCACCTGTTATTCCATAGACCATACATATTCACCTGTTATACCATAGACCATACATTTTCACCTGTTATACCATAGACCATACATATTCACCTGTTATACCATAGACCATACATTTTCACCTGTTATTCCATAGACCATACATATTCACCTGTTATACCATAGACCATACATATTCACCTGTTATACCATAGACCATACATTTTCACCTGTTATTCCATAGACCATACATATTCACCTGTTATACCATAGACCATACATATTCACCTGTTATACCATAGACCATACATATTCACCTGTTATACCATAGACCATACATTTTCACCTGTTATTCCATAGTCCATGCATATTCACCTGTTATACCATAAACCATATATTCGCGTTATTCCATAGACCATACATTTTCACCTGTTATACCATAGACCATGCATATTGACCTGTTATACCACAGTCCATACATATTCACCTGTTATACCATAGACCATACATATTCACCTGTTATACCATAGACCATATATTCGCGTTATACCATAGTCCATACATATTCACCTGTTATACCATAGACCATACATATTCACCTGTTATACCATAGGCCATACATATTCACCTGTTAGACCATAGACCAGAGGTGTCAAAACGCTTCCATGGAGGGCCGAGTGTCTGTAGGTTTTTGCTCTCACCTTGTTCTTGATGATTAATTAGGTGACTAATTGGTTTCTACCCTCACCTGGTTGTTTAGGTCTGAACTGGGAACCAATTTTTAGGAAAAATCAAAAACCTGCAGACACTCAGCCCTCCGTGGAACCGGTTTGACACCCTTGCCATAAACCATACATATTCACCAGCAATAATCTAATAACCCATATTAAACTGTTATAACCGAAACACATTTCCTTGTTATAATGTAGCCCACCAACATTCACTTGTTATGACATATCCCATTCATATTGATTTGTTATGACCTAACCCAAATGGTCATATTTTGTAGCATATCCCTCACCTTCACCTGTTTTCCAGTAGCTCATTGATCTGAGGGTTGGCTGTTGTGGAAGAGGGTGTAATATTTTACCACCAGTTGCAGGGTTCTGCTTTATATCAGGAGGAGCGAAGGAGGAGTGGAAGAGAGGAGGAATAGAGAGGGACAGGGGAGGTGCAAAAGGGGTGGAGAAGAGGGACATGGGAACATGAGTGAGGGAGAGGGGAGAAGAGAGAGGAGTGGGAGAGGGGTGCAGGAGTGAGGGAGAGGGGTGAAGAGAGAGGAGTGGGAGAGGGGTGCAGGAGTGAGGGAGAGGGGTGAAGAGAGAGGAGTGGGAGAGGGGTGCAGGAGTGAGGGAGAGGGGAGAAGAGAGAGGAGTGGGAGAGGGGTGCAGGAGTGAGGGAGAGGGGAGAAGAGAGAGGGGAGGAGGAGAGGTGAAAATGAAAGCAGAAACTGCGAGCAGGACAAGGGAGGATGAGAGAAGAAATATGGAGTAGGAAAGCAGAGGATCAGAGGAGAAAGGGGAGTTGGAGAGGAGGAGAGCTGTAGCAAGGTCTGGTAATTTTAGAGTCTGTTGAGATTGCATTAGGAGAATACAAGAATGTACTGTAGGATAGAACATAGAGAAGACAAAACCAAGCCAGGGTCAAACAGTGTATATAGAGAGAAAAGCAGGGAGAGAGGAGAAGAGGAGTGCAGAGAGAAGTATCCAAGACAGGTCGGGCTCTGGGTTCAGAATAGTATTGATTGTATGTTTCTCATCTACTGAGCCTGTAGACAGTGGGAGAACGCAGAACAAGAAGTAGCACATCAGGGACCCATCTGGGGAGAGCAGCCAAGACAAGGTCAGGCTATTGATTCTGCTGACTGGCTCACTGGCTGACTGGCTCCCCGGCTGGCTGGCTCCCTGACTGGCTGGCAAATCAACTGGCTGGCTCCTGGCTGGCAGGTTGGCTCCCCGGCTGACTGGCTTACCGGCTGGCTGGCTGGCTCATTGTTTGGCTTGACTGCCTGGGTGGCTGTGTTTTTCATAGTCTTTACTGGCATCACGCCGACAAACACTGGCTGAGATGCTCCTGTTCCACAATACCAGTTGACCAGGTATAACTAATCAGGGACCAGCCGGAGACAGTGTTTTATAATACCAGGTGATCAGGTATAACTGGTCAGGGACCAGCCAGAGACTGTTTTATAATCCCAGTTGACCAGGTATAACTGATCAGGGACCAGCTGGAGACAATGTTTTATAATCCCAGTTGACCAGGTATAACTGATCAGGGACCAGCTGGAGACAATGTTTTATAATCCCAGTTGACCAGGTATAACTGATCAGGGACCAGCTGGAGACAATGTTTTATAATCCCAGTTGACCAGGTATAACTGATCTGGGACCAGCCGGAGACAGTGTTTTATAATACCAGTTGAACAGGTATAACTGATCAGGGACCAGCCGGAGACTGTTTTATAATACCAGTTGACCAGGTATAACTGATCAGGGACCACCCGGAGGCAGTGTTTTATAATACCAGTTGATCAGGTATAACTGAGCAGGGACCAGCCGGAGACAGTGTTTTATAATACCAGTTGATCAGGTATAACTGATCAGGGACCAGCCGGAGACAGTGTTTTATAATACCAGTTGACCAGTTAGTCGGTCTCCTGTGTGAAACACATTGTGACGTCTTCAGTGTCTCAGGCACTAGCCATGCTGTGCTGTCAACCACAGTTCTTGTTCAATGTCCAGAGTGTGTTTGTCTTTGTGTGTGTTGGGATCATTTAATGTGTGGACATTACAGGTTAGGGTTAGGGCTATGTTAAGTTTAGGCATAAGTGTTACGTTATTGAGGTCAAGGTATAGGGATAGGTTATGGTTAGGCGTTCACTCTTTGGTCCCCATAAAGATAGACATACAAGGTGTGTGTGTGTGTGTGTGTGTGTGTGTGTGTGTGTGTGCGTGTGTGCGCGTGTGTGTGCGCGTGCGTGTGCGTGCGTGCGTACAGTCTGGGGGCCAGACTACATAGTCCACCTTGGTAGTGGCCTGTCTGTCTGATTCAGTTACTCAGGATGTTTATGTTGTCAGGATGTTTATGTTGTCTGTCTGTCCCTCTCTCTCCCTCTGCCTGTCTGTCTCTCTCTTTCTCTCCCTCTGCCTGTCTGTCTGTCTCTCTCTCTTTCACTGTCTCTTCCTCTCTCTCTGTCTTTGTGTCTGTCTCTCCCTCTCTCTTTCTTTATCTGTCTGCCTGTCTGTCTCTCCCTGTCTGTCTGTCTGTCTGTCTCTCTCTGTTCCCCCCTTCTTTCTGCCTCTCTTAATCTCTCCCCCACTTTCTTCATGTCTGTCCCCATTCTCTCTCTCAGTCTGCCCTTGGCTCTCCCCCTGGTGTTTTTCGTCCCTGTTCTTCTCTCTGGACTTTAATCTGCTTGAGTACAGATGTGAGAAGACTCCCAGTTCAGTCAATTATCCCTGTGGCTCCAGGGAGCAAAGAGAGGCCCAGTGCCGTTTGTATTTGGAGCACAGGGTTGCTAATAATTTCACATGAACCGCCATCAAGCAGCATTTTCACATTAATGAATCTCTTGGGAAGTCTTTGTCCATTACGAGCTTAATGTTCCATTGTGGAGATGGGAGGATAAATTGATGCCAGTACGATTTCATTTGATTGTTTTCTAAAACACGGACTGGATCATAGGCTAGCTGTCACACATGCACTTTGGTTGGTGGGGGTTGTCTTCTTTTAGTATTTTCGTTCATCATCTTAATGCATAACCAAGTTAAATATAATGACAAACTCAGGCATGTAACGATGCAGTAGGTGAAATGTACATTTCTGCTTTGTTCTGAATGTAACCCTGATTTTACTGATTTCAAGGTATTGAAAAGAAATGTGGTGTAACCCGAGAGAGGGAGACTGTTCACTCTCTCAGCAGTAATAAATCCATCAGTGGTGTTAGGCATGAGAGCTCTGCAGTCTGCGCTCACACACACACGCACACACACTGCTTGCCACTGATGTGGTTGCTGACACTGATTAGTGAGGCCATCTGTAGACTTACTGTGTCTCCATCTCTCTTAACGACTCTCTCTTTATCTCTCCCTCTCTCTCTCTCTCTGTGTCTTTCTCTCAGCCTCTCTCGTCTACCTCTCTGTAGTGTTAATAGAGGTTGCCAGTTGGAGCCCTCCATGTGTTCAGGGCCTCAGTCCGAAGCTGCGTGCTCTGTTTAGCTCTGCTTTACACCTCTTTGACTTTAGCCAAGCAGACCTGTTCAATAGTTATCTCTCTCTGGGCCTGGGCTACACACCAGACACTCCCAACGGACGTGTGTGCTCTGGAGACTCCATCTCCACTGGGACATTTGGGCTGGATGCTTGTGGACCGAGAGTAGATGTGCCAGGGGAGCTGCCCTCAGCGTCACCATGGGAACCAGCTGGGTCAAAACAGCCCTTTACCCTGGAGATGGACAGACAGATGAGGTGGACCCATGCGGGGTGTATTCATCTTTCCTCCGCCTCTTCATCCTTCAGGACCCTTGTCTCAACTTCCGCGTCGTCCGTCTGTCATGCTGGAACTCTCACCCCGTCCCTCCCTGTGCATCAAACACCCCCCCCCCCCACACACACACACACATCCCCCTTTCTCCCCCGGGGACTGTGCTACGGTGAGCGTGGTCTGAGCCTGGCTGTGATTCTCCGGCTGTCCCAGTCTCCCTGGGGTGATGTGGTAGCCTGCCTCTGTCTCGCCAGTCTCTTGTCTGCTCCTTCTCTGATCAGAGAACCTTAACTGGTGTCCTTCCCATGGACGTGTTTATTTATTCATTTCTGGATTCTCACATACATCCGTATGTTGTCGCGTGCCGTGTGTCTCTAACGCGAACCACCTTCACGAGGCTTTTTTGGCGCATCGGTCAGCGGAGACGAGTGCTGGCAACTCTTGAGAATTTCTGTGTTTTTTTTATTTCTATCGATTGAACTGAAACGTGCCAGTCATCAATCAGCGACGTTCTGTGGTGACAGAGGCTGAACCTAATCCCACGACCACACCTCCAGGACATTACTTCACTCAGATAGGGACAGAATGACATATTAATGGATTCATTATCTCCCGCTAGGTAAAGTAGGAGCAGATTTATTTTTAGTGTGGGAGTTATCAGTGCAACCGGTCCCTTCTAATCTGATTGAGAAGGAGCTGCCCGCGGGCTCCAGGCATGTGACCGCCGAGTTTTCGGAACAAGCCCACTTTACCCAAGTCCCTCCAGCTCTTTGGGATTGACCGGAGAAATGCGTGGTGGGTTTCTGCCCTGCTCATTTGGTACGGGGGATTTAACACCCTCAGAGCGCACTCGGTCAGAATGACATGTGAAAATGAATGTTCACAGCTGATGAGTTCAGGAGACGTGGGTGATGGGATCACAGATAGAGTGTACTGTACATACGTGTCTCCTCAGTGCACCTTCTATGTCCTACTGGATTGGAGGTGTTCCCTCTTGATAGGTTCAGCCATGGAATGGAGTCAGAGGTTCATTTGCTGATTAAATGAAAGGACATTTAAATACCCCTCAGCTTGTCGTGTCAGACCCATCGTCTCTGGTGATATTTACTGTGTGTGTCAGGGTGCAGGCTGTTATCTGACGTCCCAGACAGGTTCAGATATACCCCCCAAGCCCCTGCCCCCCTCCCTCTGTCTGTTTTAAAACCGCTGGCTCCAGATTCCTTTTTCCATTCAAACATCAGGATAGTGGCTCTTCATGTTTCTCTCTCACTGACACTTTGTGAGTGTCTGTGTGTTGTGTGCATGTGTTTTTTCAGGCCTGTCGGGCACGCACATCAACTCGGTCCAAAGAAAACGGCAATTATCCAAGAAATGTGGATTCACTGTCCTACTGGGACATGCTGAGAAATTCATTATTCCACCGTTTCACATTTAACCACAGATGTGACAGAACTCACAATTAAACAAATGTTTTACTTTTTTTGAAATCCGTATAGATTTATATATTCACTACATTCTGCATATTGAATATCCCCACTACTTAGCAGCATGCTGTCAGGATTCATTAACGTCTTTCAGAATAGCGTGGCATCTATTTTCATTCTTCCCAGATTTACGTGTGATCAGATCGATAAGATATTGCCACGTTTTCATCCTTCCAATCTACTCAGCTCTGCAGATTTATGTGAATCAACCATGATGAATGACCCTAACATTACTGCCTTTCTCCAGGCTGCTGAGGCTTGAAAGACTGCCAGTCAAGGGGCGGGCCAAACTAAATGAGTCTCCCATACCTAAGTCCCCTGTCGCTCAAACGCAGGCCATCTGCGAAGAGGACTGGGTACCCCCTTTCCCCCCAACGCCAATCTCCTTGTCCGCGAGCAACTCATTGGTTAATTGGAATCTGAGGGACATTTTCTCATTGTCTGGTTCTAACAAGATTGGAGATGATTAGCATATTAGCACACACACACACTCACACACTGCTGTAGCTCAGCAAATAGGAGGCATATTAAAAGGTGTTAGCCAGTGCTTTGCTGAGGCTGGCGGGGCGTTCAGATAAACACTGTTAACACACACTGTGGCACTGCTCCCAAATGGCACCCTATTTCCTATTTCGCACAGTACTCTGTACTAGGGCCCGTGAGGAGGGCCCATGGGGTGCTGCTACAGAAGTGGAGAACTCACTTGTAGGTGCTAGGGTGCCATTGGGGAAGCTTGTCTTAATAAGATGCCGTTTAATTAACAAGACCACAGTTTGCCTTCTCCTCTCCACAATCACCGGTAAATTATCCAATGGCTGATATTGGATCCCAATTTGTGTTTTGGTTTAATAGGAAAATAAAAATTCTGCTTGGCTTTCTCTCTACCAAGAAATAATGATAAAAGGCACCAAACACTGAATATTTAACTTATTTTACGGAGATGATACACCAAAAAATCAGCCTACTCTATCAGATTTGGTTGATTGTGTTTTGGCTATGGGATTGTGAATTTTAAGGGTTTACTGGTTTTAGAATATTTTTATTTTGCAGATAGGAGTGTGTAAGCTTCAGGCAACATGAAGAGTTGTAGGAAACAGTCTGAAAGGGTGTAGGGAACAATCTGAAGAGGTGTAGGAAGTAGACAGAATGCCTTTCTTACCCATTTACTTAGTTTGGCTGTGGGACAACTCTAAGAAGAGTCTTGGTGGTTCCAAACTCCTTCCATTTCACAATGATGGGGCCCACTGCACTCCGGGGGACTTTAAATGCATTTGCATTTTTTATAACTTCCCACAAATCTATGCCTCAACAAAATTCTTGGAGGTCTACAGGGAGTTCCTTCAACTTCATGGCTTGGTTTCTGCTCAGATATGCACTGTGATGTGTAGGGCTATACATGTAGACAGGTGTGTGCTTTTCTAAATCATGTCAAAACAATTGAATGTGCCACAGAAGGAGTCAATCGCAAGGATCATCAAAGGACACAATTTGAGTGTCATGGCAAAGGGCCTGAATACTTATGTGCATGAGATATTTAATTTTTTCATTTTCAATAAATTGGCATTTCTAATAAGGTTCTAATAAGGTTTTTAAGCTTTGTGTTTAAACATTATTGCATGTTGTGTATTAATGGATGGCAAAAAAATACTTAATTACTTTTTACATATGTTAATAAGACAACAGAATCTAGAGAAATGGAAGGCTCTGAATAATGTCCAAAGACACTGAATATTGTTAAAAAAATATTGAAATGAAAGCTGTTCTTCATCCCTCATTTGAAATACAGGTTACGTTTGAGCATCTCACAGCCATACACACACACACACACACAGCTGATGAAATCTGCCCATTTGGCTGCGGTCAGAGAAAAAAAACATACTATGGGAAAATTAGAAAATTCCTCTCCCATGCTGTCAGTTGGCCTCAGGTTAAGCTCTCCATACAGTCACAGAACACATTCTTACATTTCATCCTCATTTCCCTGTCCCACAACCCCCTACCCATGATGCAATGCCTTCAGGGCTAATTAAAGGTGATGTAAAAAAAAAAAACACACCAAAAAAAACATGACGTTTTTTAAAGATGACATTCTTTTGTTGAAATAAAAACAAAGCTGAGGCAAGGGCCTGGAGAAATGTAGCTACTCTGGATTTGGGCTTTACGGTTTTCTGATGGATTGTTACTGACAGGTCCCTGGGATGCTAGCCTGACAACGCTAACATTGACTGTGTGAGAACGGCAGAGGCTATGCACCAGCCAGACAGTCAGTCTCTCACATGTCTCACTTCTACCTCTCACCATCCTGCACTCCTTTTCCCATTCACACAGACATGATTGTATTGTAAGTCTTCAGATATCCCAGCGCAAACAGAGCCTTCCTGGTTTATCTGCTTTACTAATCAGCCGCTATTCTTCGATCTAATTAAATATTTTACATTTTATCCTCCAACGGGCTCCCCATGTAGTTAGTTACTAGTGCCGCTGGGCGGGTGTGGGGGGGTTTGCACGGCACAATAGCTTTTAATTGTGCAGACGGACCGGAATTGCAATCAACAAAGTCTTCACTTGAAGAAATCATTTCATCAGTCTTTTTTATTTTTTTTACTACTTTCCCCCTCCTTTTAAATAATGATTAGTGTTGGTAATAATATGATGATAATGAGGATGATTGTGCAGCTGAAAGTGTGTGTGCGTGCGATTACAGTTTTGTCTGGAGACGGGCATGTGTAGTCTAATTTCTTTATAACAGCAGTCTACGTCTTACCTCAGGAGATGAATTCTCTTCTATTTCATGGTCTTCTTCCTACTTTTTCTGTCAATTTGTCATTTTTTTCTTTTTAACCCCATCAAATTAATTGAATATTCTCCATTTCATTTATTTTCATTTTTATCTTTTCAGTCTTGGTGTATCCAAGGCTGTATAAGAAACTTGCTCAATGATTTATCTCCATTTCAGAGTTAAAATGGTGATAATATTATTAATGTTTCTCTATTATTTTTCTAAGGAACATTCTGACCTCATAGTTAGACCAATGCACATTAACAGACCTCTTAGGAATGCTGCTATCCAAAAACGAAGTAAATGTAGCTTTTAAGTCAGACACTTAACTCAGAGAGAGCCACTGGTATTGGGAACCTGGTTAAACTGTGGCTCCCTTTAAAACCACTCTGTCTGAAATTAATCAACGTCTTGCTGTAAGGGCAGGTTACTCGGCCCCCACCCCTGTCTCAATAATCACCTCCCCCCCTCAGAAATACCATCACCTTCCCCTGTAAGCCCCTCCCTTTCCCCTGTAAGCCCCCCTTCCCCTGTAAGCCCCTCCCCTTCCCCTGTAAGCCCCCCCTTCCCCTGTAAGCCCCTCCCCTTCCCCTGTAAGCCCCTCCACTTCCCCTGTATGCCCTTCCCCAGTATGCTCCTCCCCTGACCCAGTAAGCCCCGCCCACTGTCCCTGTAAGCCCCTCCCATGTCACTGTTAGCCCCTCCCCATCCCCAGTATGCCCCCCCGCCCCAGTAAGCTACTCCCCTGTCCCTGTAAGCCCCTCCCCTTCCCCAGTAATCTCCTCCCCTTTCCCAGTAAGCCCCCCTGTTCCCCCCAGTTCATTGTCATGTCCAGCTAAGCTTGGTACTCTGCCAACCCCAGCCTGGAGCTGCTGTTTACAGATCCGCTGGTGAATGTGGAGCTTAGTTCAGCCGGGCGTACCATAGCAAAACATTACATGGGTGTCTTACAGTTCAGGTACACATCTCGCCCAAGACCGGAGCCTTACGGAAGAGGGTTCCAGTGTCTGCTGGAAATGGTGTCCAGTGCGCTGCAGGTCACAGCGAGTTTCAGGGCTCTCTGGGAACGGGATTTGCCGGGTCTCCTGCAGCCCCGGCAGGATGGTTCTCTTACCTCCTCTTCCCACCAACCCAACTCAGTCCAGATGGACCTGGTATGATACATCTGCACCCTGCCCCTGCCAAGCCCGGCTGTTGTTCTAAAGTGGAGCTGGGAATATGAGAGACGGGAAGAGAGTGGGAGAGGAGAGGTGTGTGAAGAGGGAGACAGGGAGAGGGAGGTGGAAAGGCTTAGAGAGCCAGGGGAAAAGTGGAAGAGAGAGGGGGTTGGATGGAGAGAGAGAAGAGAATGACAGGTGAGGAGGGGACATGAGAGGGGAGTGTGTGTGTGTGGGGAGGGTACCACCTCTTACAGCTGTGTGTTTTAACATCTGTCATCTGGGGCTTCTAGTATTTTCCTTTCTCCCATTACTCTGATGTTGTTTTGTTTTCTACTTTCCATTGGCCTGAAGTCACTCAGCCAGGCTGTAGTTTGCTTTTGGTCTCATCAAACCCAAGAGTCAGGTCTCCGTCAGTAACAACAGACCTCCTGGTTCTGTCATTTGCAGGAATGGTTTTGATTGGTTGTGTAGCTGAAGTTGACCTCTGGCCCCACCGTAAGTCTTTGAGACAACATACACACAAATGAACACACTCCGCTGGTCTGGTCTTCCATTGTGCTTTGCTTGGTGAAGGCAGATGACCTACTATGAAGGCTTGTTTAGGGAACTCTGCTGTGACCCGGCTCATTTGTCTTTACAGTCTGAGGCTGCCCATGTTATTTACGCTTTGGTCAGGTTGTTGCAAGAAAGGGGACCGTGTGTGTTTCTCTTTGCATGTGTCTCTCTCTCTCTCTCTCTCTCTCTCTCTCTCTCTCTCTCTCTCTCTCTGTGTGTGTGTGTGTGTGTGTGTGTGTGTGTGTGTGTGTGTGTGTCTCT
>JACXGI010006117.1:31497-43657 GCA_016801175.1 Esox masquinongy | reverse complement strand
GTGTGTGTGTGTGTGTGTGTGTGTGTGTGTGTGTGTGTGTGTGTGTGTGTGTGTGTGTGTGTGTGTGTGTGTGTGTGTGTGTGTGTATTACTACAGGTACTAGAAAAGCCAACACAATCGTCAGCAGGATATTTGAGAATTTGCTCTCTTAATCTGCTATGTACATCTGTGTCTGTATTAAATGTTTATTTAGCTCTTAGCCATTGTCCTTTCTGCATGGATTGTCGATTTATTGTTCAGCTTTGTTCTGCCTAAAATATGCAATATTTGGGTTACTGTGCAATAGCCTTTAGGGTTGCTATTTTATGTATTAGATTTTCAAGTGCCATGTTATCTGCTTTGTTTGGCTTCCTGATGTTGAAACATACTCTATTAAACTAATTAAATTATTGGTTTAATATTTCTTTTGTTAAACCTTTTCTGACCTGTGCCTTTACCTACAATAATAGTGTATGTGGTTGAAGGCATTAAAGCCATCACTCAACAACTGTAACGGTCAGATATACTGTAGGGATTACTTAGAAAATGATTGAATACATAGCAGCTTTGTATTATTTCTAATTAAATAACAACACACCCAAAAACCTATAACATATCAGATGCTAAATCATTTGCAGCATTTAAGAAACAAAAATGAATCATATTAACCACTTGTGGTCTATTCTGTCTGGTTTAGAGTCACATAGTATATAATACACCGATCAGCCATAACATTATGACCACTGACAGGTGAAGTGAATAACGCTGATAATCTTGTTATCATGGCACCTGTCAATGGGTGGGATATATTAGGCAGTGAATGAACATTCTGTCCTCGAAGTTGATGTGTTAGAAGCAGGAAAAATGGGCAAGCGTAAGGATCTGAGTGACTTTGACAAGGGCCAAATTGTGATGGCTAGACGACTGGGTCAGAGCATCTCCAAAACTGCAGCCCTTGATGGGTGTTCCCGGTCTGCAATGGTCAGTACCTATCAAAACTGGTCCAAGGAAGGAAAAGCGGTGAACCGGCAACAGGGTCATGGGCAGCCAAGGCTCATTGATGCATGTGGGGAGTGAAGGCTGGCCCGTGTGGTCCGATCCAACAGACCATGGGCACCCTTTCATGGCAATGGTATTCCCTGATGGCATTGGCTTCTTTCAGCAGGATAATGCGCCCTGCCACAAAGCAAAAATGGTTCAGGAATGGTCTGAGGAACACAACAATGAGTTCAAGGTGTTGACTTGGCCTCCAAATTCCCCAGATCTCAATCCAATTGAGCATCTGTGGGATGTGCTGGGCAAACAAGTCCGATCCATGGAGGCCCCACCTCGCAACTTAAAGGACTTAAAGGATCTGCTGCTAACGTCTTGGTGCCAGATACCACAGCACACCTTCTGGGTCTAATGGAGTCCATGCCTCGATGGGTCAGAGCTGTTTTGGTGGCAAAAGGGGGACCTACACAATATTAGGCTGGTGGTCATAATATTAAGGTTGATCTGTGAATGTACATAATGAAAAGAGTATACATGGAAGCTGTAGGCTACAAACCTTTATTAGTGCCAGGGAGAAGGGTTTGGTACCAGAAGAAGCTAAATTGAATTGTATGGGTGTTCTACACAAAATTCTAAGTTTTAGGAAGAAGCTTTTCAGTAAAAAGGAAGCAAAAGAACATGACAGTCATTTTGTTATTCTGGAGTCTGTTATGTTGACCAACTCAATAATAATCATAAAAGAAAGAAGTTTCTCATTTAATTTAAACTTCAAATAAGATCTGTGTTTCGTTTAGGCTTACCGAAACGTTCTGAGTGTTGATACTCATGTAAACATCAGGACAAGGTGACGTTTGTTAACATAAATTTGCACCAATTTACTCTACAAAAAATGTGATGACTATATACAGGCAAGTTTTGGTAAAAGTCACCTTGTCCAAGAGATATTTACACAATTATCAAAACATAGAGGCGGTGTAAGCCTACGCAAAACACAGACCTTATTAGAACTAAGTAGTAGATAAAAGAAATCCCCTATGAGAGAAATGAATGGTGAAATAATGCAAAAACCTGAACCAGACAGGCCCGGGAGCTTCTTTATGAGGTCCAGCGGTCAAATGCTGCCCTATTATAGAGTCTGCACTGTTATAGAGTCTGCACTATTATAGAGTCTGCAGTATTATCGAGTCTGCACTATTATAGTCTGCACTATTATCGAGTCTGCACTGTTACAGAGTCTGCACTGTTATAGTCTGCAATGTTATAGTCTGCACTATTATCGAGTCTGCACTGTTATAGAGTCTGCACTATCATTGAGTCTGCACTATTATCGAGTCTGCACTATCATTGAGTCTGCACTATTTTAGAGTCTGCACTATTATAGATTCTGCACTGTTTTAGAGTCTGCGCTATTATCGAGTCTGCACTGTTATAGAGTCTGCACTATTATCAAGCCTGCCTCAGAGTCAGCATACATGAGAAGGACATTAGTGTCCCTTAACAAGGCTGTATGTGCTTTGTAGGTCTGGAGTGGTATGTGAGTGGCCTTATGGTTTTGGAGTTGGCTAGAAACAGCACATCTGAGGAGCTTACTGAGAATGAACATTTACACATAATCTGAATTATTTTGTAAATGACGTAAAGGTACTATTAGTGGTAGACAACAGTTAGAGAACAGCTACACAAGTTTACATTACAAGTGGATATACTGAATTATACACAAATGGGTGTATCTAAGAATATGAGACATGAGCGGTGGATCTAGAATGTACGTGTATTTACAGTGGACGTACACGTTTTCACTATAGTATATCTGGATGGGCGATGGAACGAGTTTGGGTTCAGTACAGTGCAGGTATTTAGTTTACAGTCTGGAAGTGGATTCTTGCAGTTAGCTGTCTTATTGGTCTCTATGGGACTGACCTCGTCGGACATGTCTGGGAACGAGGTTACCATTTGAGGGGCAACCTGTTACTTAAGGCAAAAGCACGGGGAAATAAATTTCAAGTGGCACAAATATTTAGCCATTATTCTTTTAATTTTGGGGGGGGCAAAGGGGTGTTTAAGAGGGGTCTGCATTGATCTGTCCTGCAAGTTGGCAGCCTAATAACTTTTGTGCATGGACCGACTGCAAGGTAACCCCGATTACAAATAAGACTATAATGGGGGAGGTGAGGATGGGCTCTGCGATTGGTCAGTAAGACAGATCAGGTTTGACAATCTCCTGAATTTAGTACATCACCTTGTCTCTCATTTGGTGATTGAGGTTTTGGGAAATAATGGTCCCTAGGAATTTCAATTACTCAGCCAAACTAAAAGCTTTGACCAGCAAGGTCAGGTTGAAGATAGGCCAGTAGTTCTCATGGTTATCGGGGTCAGATGCAGGCATTATGTATTGGTGTGACTGTGGCGAGTTTTAACTGATAAGGAACATCCAGTCACACCATCCTGCAGAGAACAGAACGATGATGATGGTTCATTTGACAAGGCATTCTTGTTTCTGGTAAGTTGCCAGACATTTTATGTTTAAACCTTATGCCACTCCTTGAATGGTGGTGGTCAAGTTTTAGAAGTTTATGTGGAGTTGCAGTCAGTCCTGCAGAATATATCCAATCTGCACGTACAGTTAGGTCTGGAAATAATTGGACACTGACACAGGTTTTGTTATTTTGGCTGTTTACCAAAATATATTCAAGTTACAAAATATATTCAAATTACAGTTAAATAGTGAATATGGGCTTAAAGTGCAGTCTCTCAGCTTTAATTCGAGGCCATTCATATCCACATTGGAGAAAGGGTTTAGGAATTACAGCTCTTTAATATGTAGCCCCCTCTTTTTCAGGGGACCAAAAGTAATTGGACAATTGACTCGAAAGCTGTTTCATGGACAGGTTTGAGCTACTCCTTTGTTATTACTTCATCAATTAAGCAGGTAAAAGGTCTGGAGTTGATTCCGGGTGTGGCATTCGCATTTGGAAGCTATTGCTGTGGACCCACAACATACGGTCAAAGGAGATCTCAAAGCATGTGAAACAGGCCATCCTTAGGCTGCAAAAAAAAATCCATCAGAGAGATAGCAGGAACATTAGGAGTGGCCAAATCGACAGTTTGGTACATTCTGAGAAAAAAAGAACACACTGGTGAGCTCTGCAACACAAAAAGGCCTGGATGTCCATGGAAGACAACAGTGGTGGATGATCATAGGATCCTTTCCATGGTAAAGAAAAAACCCTTCACAACATCCAGCAAAGTGAAGAACACTCCAGGAGGTAGACATATCATTATCTAAATCTACCATAAAGAGAAGACTTCACGAAAGCAAATACAGAGGGTTCACCACAAGGTGCAAACCATTCATAAGCTTCAAGAATAGAAAGGCCAGAATAGACTTTGCCAAATACATCTAAAAAAGCCATCCCAGTTCTAGAACAGCATTCTTTGGACAGATGAAACTAAGATCAACCTTTACCAGAATGATGGGAAGAAAAAAGTATGAAGAAGGCTTGGAACGGCTCATGATCCAAAGCTTACCACATCATCTGTAAAACACGGCAGAGGCAGTGTGATGGCATGGCCATGCATGGCTTCCAATGGCACTGGGTCACTAGTGTTAATTGATTATGTGACAGAAGACAGAAGCAGCCGGATGAATTCTGAAGTGTATAGGGATATTTTGTCTGCTCGGATTCAACCAAATTCAGCAAAATTGATTGGACGGCGCTTCACTTCACAGATGGACAATGACACAAAACGTACTGCGAAAACAACCCAGGAGTTTTTTAAGGCAAAAAAGTGGAATATCCTGCAATGGCCAAGTCAATCACCCGATCTCAACCTGATCAAGCATGAATTTCACTTGCTGAAGACAAAACATAAGGCAGAAAGACCCATGAACAAACAACAACTGAAGACAGCTGCAGTAAAGGCCTGGCAAAGCATCACAAAGGAGGACACCCAACGTTTGGTGATGGCCATGCGTTCCAGACGTCAAGCAGGCATTGCCTGCAAAGGATTCTCGATAAAGTATTAAAAATGAACATTTTATTTATGATTGTGTTGATTTGTCCAATTACATTTGAGCCGCTGAAATAAGGGGACTGTGTATGAACATTGTTGCAATTCCTAAACGTTTCATACGATATATTTGTCCAACCCCTTTGAATTAAATCAGTAAGTCTGCACTTCAACTGCATCTTTCGCACTTCAATTGCATGGTTGTTTCATTTTTTTTTATCCATTAGGGTGGCATACAGAGCCAAAACTCTGAAAATTGTGTCAGTGTCCAAATATTTCCGGACCTAACTGTACGTCCAGCCAGATGTACTGAATACATTGGTTGATGGACATTTAATCATTATTCTGATGCCAAGTCTCAGTGAATCAAAGAAAATCTAGATTATGTAATTTAGTATTGGTGTATATGGATCTTGCATTTAAAAGACACAGTTGAATCACTGAAAGTTGCCAGAGGGGCAGCCTGCAAAACTGGCCAGTGTCCTTTTTTATCTGACTCCGTTTTGCATGAGTTAGGCTATGTTCAATACAGTATACAACCCTGTCAACCTCTCTGGCTTCCTTTTTCCAAGGATCCCATGTACAATATGGCTGTTCTTCATGTCCCTGTGAAGGTTTTTTTGATGTAATTAAATCTTGTGTATACTGTGAACTTTTGGTACATTAAAATGTGGGGACAAAATGTACAAAATGTGCTGTAATTTCTCAGTGGTTCATCCAATGTGTACAAAATACACCCAAAGCAAACAGTCTACGCGTTAACTCCAATGTAATTTAAAATCCAAAGGGCAGAAGTCAAAGCCAAACAAACAAAACGTGTCACTGTCTAAATACTTGTAGAGTTCAATGCATATGCTACAATTCAGCTATAAGCTGCAAACAAGTACATGCAATGTCATCCATGGTATATGGTCTCTTAAAAACTGGGTGGTTTGAATCCTGAATGCTGATTGGCTGATAGCCATGGTATATGTAAGCAATAAGGCACAAGGGGTGTGCGACTATCAGACAGTCAGCTTTCAAGATTCAAACCACCCGATTTATAAGAGACTGTATACCACATGTAGGACACACTCCCTTGTGCCTTATTGCTTTCTTATAACCTGGGTGGTTTGAATCCAGAATGTTGATTGTCTGATATCTGAGGTATGAGACCGTATATCACGCGTATGAAATCACATCACTTTTTACTGCTCTAATTACCTTCGTAACCGGTTCATAAGCGCAATAAAACATCTCGGGTGTTTGTGACATATTTGCTATACCATACCCGCTCGTGACTTACTGCTTACATATACAGTGTCTATCAGCCAATTAGCGTTCAGGATTCAATCCACTAGGTTTATAACAACACTCTTGGCACTCAAACCATCGTGCGTTGTTACTTAATTCTACCAGAGGAGGGCAGCAGATTCCAAGCAAGATATACAGCAAACGTCCGTGTTTATATTCATTGCGCACATGCCCTCCTATAAAAACGACTGATCAGATCTTATATTTCTATTAAAAATGTACAACTATGGACCCTGAATCTTTCAGTGACAGTGGTCTAGCGTTTAGAAGGGGTAGGTACTACGGTTGAACGTGAGAGGATATTCGGGAATGCACAGTCCCAGACAGTCTGCACTCACATATCACCAATCAGCCAGCCAAGTCAACCAACCAACCAGACACAGACAGTCAGCAGAGCACACCGGCGAGGATGGAACACTGACAATTCAAAATAGGACAACCAATCTAGAGACATTCGTGAATAGTATTAGAATTTACTTTTCATCAAGTTTGATGGAAGAAATTCGATCATTTCTCCTACGTCACTTGTCAAGAAAATATGACAAGTGTAACAATGACAACGTGTCTTGCAGGTAACGTTAGCAAGCAACGATGCTAGCTTAGCTTGATAGCTAACTATATCCTTTCAAGACTGGAACTGACACCGAAGTCTCAGGCCGGTGGAGACCGTCTCGCTCAATACCTGGGATAATGAATGTCGGTGTTAAGTTACCATGCTGTTCCTGTGATTGTTCGGCCTCGTCTTCATTTTTTTTCTCGCTAGATAACGTAACTAGCTACCCTTGCTAGCTACAGTACGTTTTGTCTCACTTCAGTTACAGTACAAGCGAGCTAGCCAGCTGCATAAGATGCAGTTACGTCGTCAGCTACTGTAGTGAAAGGCAAACACCTAGGCTAGAGTCAGCTAGCCTACAGCAACCAAGTGACTGAGTGACAACCTGTCAAAATACATGTTATATTTGCTAGCTAGTCACTTTGTGCCAGGATGGTCATTTGAATGGAAATGCAATTTTACTGTTGGGTTTGGCACCAGTTGGACACCATTCACAGCACAGCAGGAGCGAATTTCAAGTTTTCAAAGGAAATGAGAGGAAGACATCAAAGTTAAACCTTACGTCGTTAGTGTAAGTTTGGTTAGCAGTGATAGCTAGTTAGCTTTCGGTGAAACAGTTATTTTTGCTATTTTACCACGGGGGACAATGAAGGGAACCGAAAATAAAAACAAAAGAAAACTCATTGCTGAACAGCAAGGACGAGGCGGGACTGCGGAGAAAGATGTGGTGAGTTGTCATTCCCGCTTTAATCAGTTGAGTTAACCTTGTCCGTATGTAGCTAATTCAAAGTTACTCTAGATACCTAGTATAACGCTATTTAGCTAACATTGCAAAGACATGATTAGATCCCATGAATGTACGTTAACCTTATTGCTAACTAGCTATCTAGCTACAGTTTCCTTAAAATGCAGAAAACAAGAATAATCAAATTCTACTGCAAAATATTCTGTTTACGCCGAATATTGACTGAGTCCTGACTGTACAGACTATGCAGTACATCTTTATATTTACACGTTGAACAGATGTCATAACGTAATGTCATAACGTTTCCTACTACAGTACTGTACATAATTTGGTTTCCCCAAATGATCTAGTATCTTCCACATGACCCTAGTTCTTTTATAAATCTTTTATGTCAATACAGTGAGACCTGTTTAATTTGCTGCGCTACCGTCAATTTTTACAAATATGTTGTGCTGTAGCTACAGTAGCCGAGTATGCTGCAAATCACAATCTAGATAATATAGTTAAAATAATTTATTTTAAGGGAGGGCGCATTCTGGAAGGGCGGAGGTGAACATGCTTGTACTGCTCTGAGGAAGCAAGTATTGTAGATACACATTGTAGAACTGATGGTGTTTGATATCCTTCATACTCTAATCAGCGTTAAACTGTGACTAATCGAAGATATACTTCTTTCTCGATTTGTGAGTTCTTCTGAAATGTCTCTATCTTATTGCAGGTGACGCAAAAAACAATTGACATGTTTAAATCCATGTTGGACATTTCACCAGAAATCACTTTGCAGTGTGTAAATCTTGGTTTTGGTCCTACAATGTTAGGCTACATGCCTTCATCTACTTGTAGATGTGGCAGTTGCAGCATCGCATTTAAACAACTAGTTCCTGCCAAGGTTCTAGGAAGAGCTAGATGTGCAGAAGCCAAAATGATGAAAACTTGGATGAAATCATTTACATTTTCTCCAGATTTTTATAACATCACCCTGTCTAAATATGGTCAAAACAGCCACACCATCCTAAAACCTGGAACCGTATTCATAAAGCTTCTTAAAGTTGGGACTCAGATGTCATCTCAGTTTTGCCTTTCAGATCATAATGAAAAGGCTTGGTAATGCAGAGGTTTATAAGACGCTTTGTGAATCTGGGCCCAGGCTTGTTGAGTGTAGACTGATCCATTCATTGAAGGATGCCAGGAAGCAGGAATTAGTTAAGAAGACTGGGTCAGCAATACCCTGTAATCCGCTCTTCAGTGACCTAGTCTGTAACAAGAAAAGGTGTGTGTGTGTGTGTGTGTGTGTGTGTGTGTGTGTGTGTGTGTGTGTGTGTGTGTATGCTTGTGTGTTTTGGACTGTCAATCATTTAACCACCTGTAGAAGCACAATTTGAAATCAAATAATATCAAACAACATCTTAAAATGCTTCTGCAGCTTTTTGGGGGGGATATAAGTAACATGAGTTTTTTTCTCTAACTTTCACAAGACAAATGCTTCTATTTGTAATGGCAGATGTTGAGTGAATTGGGTGCAAAGATGCCATTTGCGTATTGCTTTTGGAAGAATTGGCTGGCAGTGACCCAATATTTTTGACTTTAATGTTATGGAATTTCAGTTGTTGATATTATGGCTGGAACATCATTGGGGCTCTGAAAAGATGACAATGCACAAGGTCAGCATTCCCAGTATTCATGGTGTGCTCAAGAACAACATCACTACTGTATCTCATTTAGTGATCCATAAACCATGGTGTCTGGTTTGGTTCAGTCGGTGGAGCTTGCCATGCAATGGTTGTGAGTGTGATTCCCACTGGAGCCATCGATATGTATGCATGTGTAACTGTCTGTTAAATGGCCTTTTATTTTTTTTATTACAGCATATTTTGCCAGAAATCATAGGCCTATACCAAGCAACTCTCAGAAAGCATTTGAAAGTAAGCATTGCCATTGATTGAGTAATAGGTGATGTCATCTGTGTGTCAATCCTCTCTCTTAAGATATGGATGTTAATCAGAAGTAATCTGATGATGATCTGATATTGAAACAGATCTTTTCAAAGATATTGCTTTTTTGTTTAAGAAATTGCCTATAGCCTGTTGGAGAGCACAGCCTTGGTGATAACCACCTATGACAAAAATCTGAAGTATTTTTTTTAAACCTGATTAGTGTGTTGAGTCTTGGGAGAGAGGCATTTTGGACTCAACAGGGAAGTTGCTTTATTATATTGTGGAATGCCAGACAGATATGTTTGTGTGCTTATTGCTGGCAGTTATGTGGTTTTGGATGAAACCAACCAGGTGTGCTATGCTCACTGTAGTACACGATTGCAGTGCACCCAGAAACCTTCCTGTCACTGTTAGTCAAAGTCTGCTTTGCTGTGGGACTCTAGAACTGTGGGAAATAGTGATGTCACTTAGTCACATGACATTGCTAAGGTGTGTTGTTGTCTGCACTTCAGGCGGTCTCTGACCCTGACACAATTGGCATACATACATCCTCTTCAAACAAAGGATTAAGTCCAACCTTACCTTGGGATTTGTGTGAGTGAATTACCACCCAGCCCGGCCCTGTCCTACTTCCTAGTTACTGTTTAATGAAAGGCGTAGTACTTTATTGTCCCCATATTGTGGGGACTGCGTTCATTGTTCTGTTTAATTCAGTTGGTCCGGTCCAGTTTTACTGTCACTGGGCTAGAATATGGTAAATGTATATGGTACATTTTAGCAGTAAAAATTACAGGATGACCCAGAAAGAACATGTCTAACAAAGGCACCTCACTTTAATTTAGCCTAGTCTGTGTATTGCTCCAGTGACAAGACCTATTGGAAGTAACTGGTTTGTTTGCTTATTCCAAATGTAGTGTTTGCTCTTGTGTTTTCAAATCAACACAATGAGACATAAGTATACACTATTTTATCTGGTCTACAACTGCATGGTCTAAGGTTGGTGTGCTGGAACGGGAGCGGAACAAGAAACATTTGAATACACAAAATAAAATGACTTGCACTTTTGTTTATTCCATCAAAATATAACACAAGCTCTTCCCCTTGGGAAGCTAATTAGCCCAAGCTGAGACAGAATCGACCAAAGTCTTCAGGGATTCTCACTGCTACACTAGTGCTGTTCTGCAGGGATGTTTTCATGTGGTGGGAGGAAGGGGGGGATGCAAATGGCTCTTTTGCACACAGACTCTTCTGTTTTAGTTTTTTTTTTTAATGTTTCAGTGTCTAACAACAGCCTTGTAGCCATAGACATCCCATGATAAGTAGATATGAGCTGCGGGTGGAACATAACTTAGTTTCTTAATTGTTTGTGGAAGATGTTTTTAAAATTGTAATTTTTCAGCAATTCAGAGTTGTAGAAACCACAACCCACTTTAAGAAAAGTGACCACTCAGAATTCAGTTTCAAGGCCACGGTGGTTAGGTTTATAGCTCTATGCCCATTTCCTCCTGTAAATGGTACTAACCTTGTCCTGGAGAGAAGATGGTAGGATGCTGTTTACCTAATACAAAAATCCAGAACAGATGGCTGGGAAACACTGGCAGCAAGCATTGTTATATAAACAGTTTTACGTTTACTTTTTGTATCAGCATTTCATATTTATTTCGCATTTTAAACTGTATACAATCAACATTTCCTCAGTGTTCATTTGATGACTACTGTAGTTTGGCAAATAGGCTTTGCGATTGGTTAGATTACACAAGGCTACAGTGTTCTCAGCACAGTTTTGAGGTTTTCATCTCTGATTTATTGTATCATGTTTTTGTAGTCCATACTTTCATGGGACATACCTCTTATTCACTGACAGAAGTGTTCTTGAGTTATTGTACAAATAGGATTGGGATGATTTGGCAGATGTAATAGCTCTTACTTTATGATCTTTGCACACATGGAAATTGTATTCCAGCTCTTAAAAACAAGTAAAAACAAAGATGTTTTTCCCATATCAAATGATATAGCCCAGTTTTATTTTATTTCCTGTTGAAAAATGTATTTAAATATGGGTTGACAATGCATTGGTTGATGAGGTTTAAATTGATCCACAGCTGAGTATTGGATATTTAACAGAGAAATCAACTTTCTAGTCTTGCAGTGCTAACTGACAACATTGTCTTTTCATAGACTTCTCTATACTGTATTTCATCTCCTGGATCTACCCTTGAAACAATCCTGCTTTCAGTCAGGTTTAGTTTAGAATGTGACAACGTCTCGGGTGACAGACTTCCTTTCCTTCCCGCTCTCATCTCCTGGCCATTATTATCTCCCGGGTTATCCATTAACCAACAGCAGCAGCTCCTCTCTCTGACTTTTCTCCAGCAGACCGTGGCCTCATAAGAGACTAGGCTGCACCAGGCCTGTTTAATCGGTGGCAACTTCCCTTGCCTCTCCCCAAATGGGTCCTGTATGATTGACTGCCACTAACGAGCCATTGATGCGGAATGGTCGCGGTGGCCTCCAGCTGCATCCCTGGTGCTTGCCAGGCTGCGCCGAGTTGGGTGATTAATCCAGCCTCAGTGGCTAATGTCCACGTAACGAGGTCCTGGGAGTGAGATTGGGGGGGGGGGGGTTTGCAGAGGCAAGGGGGCGAAGTACTAA
>JACXGI010006117.1:0-23513 GCA_016801175.1 Esox masquinongy | reverse complement strand
ATAGAAAATGATGTTTTTTATTTAGAAAAATAACATGTAAATTGCCCGCATTATCTTAAAAATAAATTAAAGATTACATTTAAAATATGTAATGGTTATATCTGTCTTCAAAATTCTTTCTCATTTTAGACATTTAACTACATTCTCAACATTTCAATTAAATCGTTAGGCTTATATCAGTAATAAGTAACATTTGATTTTCTAGCCTTTCTGCATGGACAATTCACCAGCTTCAACAAACCTTTTAATAATTTATCTGTAGCTGCAAAAAGCAGAAGTAGCCGAATGTAGTTTAGGCAACCAAATCATCAACAAATATTGTCCTACATTCACCTAAAACCCACCGCCTATGCTATGTGCACTGAGTGACTGGGAACTGAGGATGTGCTTCTTTTCCTTTCAAGACATCTCAGTATGATCTAGATACTTGGCTCCAATGCAATACAGGAACACTACCTTTTAATTCAAAAAATGATTTGGAGGATTCAGACAAATTCCCTACAACACAATGTATTTTGGAAAAAAGGTGGATTTTTGGAACCCCCTGGAACCCCTGGTATCTTGTCTGCATGTGTTTTCCTTGGAGGCAGGTGAGCCACTCCCTAACCTGACTGGAGCTCCTAACCCCTGGGCATCTTCCATCTAGTAACTTAAATCCGAGTTCTAGAAAGCTAAAAAAAACCCCATCCTGCTTCCCTCTGTTATTCAACACAAGGCCTTTTGTTTTTCAGCTGTGCCCAGTCCAGAACCCTAAGCACAAGTAACTTGCTAATCACTGCCCAGGGACCACAGCTGGGTTAGGATGTAGAGCAACTCTTAATCTAAAGGTGCTGCACATGGGATTTCATCTACATTTGGGAAATTGTTCCAAGAACAGCGTGCTGCATTCAAAATAATGCTCCCCCTACCCCTCACCCATAACACTGTGGAGACCTAAGCTTGAGATTTTATCGTCCACCTCTTTTAAACCACAATATAACAATTTTATTTATTGGGGAAATCTTTGACAGTGGTTTACATGGTACGGAGATTCCTCACATTATTTGAATTAGATTTTCTCACATAAACTCAAGTTGAGTGATCTGTGTTGATTTTTTTCTACCAGGAAATTACAACAATACACTGGCCCCTTGCCCCGGTCTCCACTAGATAACAGCCACAAAGTAAAAAAACAAATTCTAATTTTGACAACAATGCTCTGCCGGATAGAGAAATCAATAGGCGAGTATCACTGCCAATCACAACACTAGTGGGTTTGTAATACTGTGAGACACCATTCCATATATACTACATATACAAAAATGCTATTATAAATGCAAATCAAATTGGTTTTATGTTCCGGTTACAAGTGGGGTGTTAATTTCTTAGAAATGCTTACTTACAGGCCCCTTTTCTGTATTGCAGAAAATGTATTTACATAATCAAAAATGAAAAGCATTAAAATAAAACAAATATACATAAGTAAGTTGTATACAATCAAATCAATCAATAAAATGTATTTATAAAGCTCTTTTTACATCAGCAGTTGTCACAAAGTGCTTTTACAAAACACAAGCCATATACAGGGTTATCAAATTGTGGGGAATGTCCATGGTACTGATTATAGAGATATAATTTGTTTAGGAAAACAGGGTCAGTGCCAATGCAGACAGTCCGGGGGAAAGCGTCTTATTAAACGTTGGGCAGTCTTAGAATCTGAGGGTAGAAGCTGTGTCAGAACCTGTTGGTCCGAGAACCAATGCTCCATTTTCCTGACGGTACTGTAGCAGAGCAAACAGTCTGTGGCTTGAAGTCTTTAATGATTCTCTGGTCCCTCCACTTGCACCTGGATGACAGTGAGGTCGGTCCAGGTGATGTACTGTTCCGTCTGCACCATTCTCTGCAGTGTTTTCCTGTTACAGTCAATGGTGTTATCATACCAGGCGGGGATGCCGTCAGTCAGTGTGCTCTCTGTGTTGCAGCTGTAGAACTTGTTGAGGATATTTGAATCCATGCCAAATTGCTTCAGCCTCCCGAGTGGAAAGACGCGTTGTCTTTCCCTCTTCACGACTATGTTTGAGTGTGTGTGGGCCATGTTATGCCTTTGTTTATGTGGACAGGCATGGAATTTGAAGGGCTCGACGTGCTCCACCTCAGCACAATTGGTGAAGATAGGGGGGTGCTCTCCCCCCTGCTTCCTGTAATCCACAAACAGCTTCTTGTTCTTGGTGATTTTGAGGGGGTGGTCTATATAGACTCACTGACATGCACTCACTACTGTCTACTACCACGCTCCGGATAAGTCTGCAAAATGGCCGATGTTTTAATTTAATACCATCATTCATGTGAAAAACTAAGTACACCCCCCCTGGAAAAATCTTTATTTAAATATTTGGACATATGGATATGTGTTCTTCAACACTATTTACCGGTCTCTTTTTAACAGTTGAATCATGCGCTTCAGCATTGTTTACTGTGGTTGGAATTTAACTTAAATATTCATGTGTCCAAATATGTATATTAAAAAAGGACAACTTTCCAGGGTGTGTTACAAAGCTTTGTTTTTTTGATGACTGTATGATTGATGACTGTGAGGTCATTAATGCACTCTGATGAGATGAGGCTGTGAGATGTGCTCTGTGTAAGGAATTTAAGGCTTTCTGTGCGTTTGAAAAGTCTGATTACGAGTGTATAGTGGAATAAAGCGTTTACCATTACGTATAGGGTTTTGATGAGTTCGGTAAACCCCTAGTTTATACCAATGGTTTGAGCTTCAGTTAACGAGTATGTCTCCACCATTTTTAAAGATGTGTTTTAAATGTGAATAATCACATTTCACAAGTGTGTATCTACATGCGCACAAACACGAGCAACAATCCAACAACTCAAACACAGATAGGAACACACACACACACACACACACACACACACAACTTGTTACTGCATCCTGCGTCGTGGCTCGGAGATGACGCATTGAAGAGATTTCCCAGAGAAAGCTGCAGCCTTCTGTTTCGCACTGCACAAGCCTTCTTCAGACCCCCCCCCCCCCATCAGTTATTCAGTCCCTGTGGAGGCTGGCAATGCCAAGCCATCTGAGTTATTGGAATGTGAATTAATGCCAACACTGCTACGGCATGACATAGTGGTGGTACAGCGTGTGGGTATTTGACTAAATGCTAATACCTTGACCAGTGTTCAGGCCTCAGAACGGCAACAGCATGGGAGTTTTAATTTGTCCATTTACGGCAAGTTCTCTACTAAATAACAAACACCATTCTAGTTAGGGTTCCTAATAATAAGATCCTCTTCGGCTGCCAGCCAAACACGCGTTCAGCCACGAAACCCATTTCACCCCTGTAAGGGAATAGATCAAACGAGGTAAAACAAGCATGTGTCCGGGCTTCCTCCTACTGTCTGGTGGCCTGCTCTTTCATTCTGCTGAGATGGAAGTGATGGTTGAGCGGTAATCCGGCAGACGACAGTATGTGTTCTAATTAGACAGAGTATGCATGGCCATGTCTGGCTGCGTAGATTGTCTCGGAGCTCCAGCCAAGCTGGTGACAATAAAGGGCTTCTGCTAGGGGCTGTGGGTGGGGAGGTGGGGATCAATAGGGATCAGGGGAGGAGCGCTCACATTTAGGAAAAAGTAAGATTGTGAGTTTGTGCTGAAATGTCATCACAACGGGACAAGAGAAAGATTCTAGCTATTAAAACAGTTCCTAGACCGACTAAATGGGAGAAATGCATTGTATTTTTTATGGTTACATGGTTCTATGGGAATTATTCTGATTCAGCAGCTACAGTGTTCATTTAAGGGCTGAGAAGATGGAGGAATCGTATCTATCCATGTCACAGGCAAAAATGGAGAAAATAGACGGTACCTTTTCAAAGACTACCTAAAATTACTCTACAGCCTCCCTTGCTGCCTTGGCGAACTAATGCTTGCCGTGTTTATTATGATTTATTCATTTGTCTTTTCCACCGCTGACATTTGCCGATTACTAATTCATTGCTAGGAGTGGACTTTCCACTACTGAGCTGTATGGTTTGGGGCTGCTTTACTGTGTCGGGGCCTGGTCAACTTGCCATCACTGACTCAACCATGAATTCCATATTGTACCAGAGTATTCTTGAGGAGGAAGTGAGGCCATCTTTCAAAATACTGAAGCTGTACCAAATATGGATCCTGTGACAGGATTTCCACACCATTACATTTAATTTCTGTTGATCTGATGAATAAATTATTGCAAAGTGTAATCTTTTAGGGCTGGTTTTGCAGACACAGATTAAGCCTAGTCCTTGACTATAAAAATAAGCTCAATGGAAAATCAGACTGTATTGCTCATGCAAAACAATGAGCCTGACAGCTGAAAATGCATGTAATTTAGTCTTGATCTGTAAAATGGAATAACCTACATAATGCATGCTACCTACTGCTCCTACATATATTGCAGACAATGGCTCATGTTAAATGTTTAATTTGAGAGAAGATCAAACCTTTGTCTCCGTCGAAATGAACTATCCACATTCATCGTTCGATTTTCTATTGCTCTGTTAACATGCCTTGTCAAATATTGTACTTTCAAGCTGATGATATTGGTAATAAAATATCCACAGCTAAAACGACAGACTATTAACTACTATTGCATCGACGGAGACAAACAACCTTTTGGCCCAAACAAAGCTGACAGAACTAACCAACTAGGGATTTTGATTTACACCTCTTTATTAAGAGGGAACCATGCCGTCCTTTTTCTGTCATGTTCTCTACACAGCCCAATTTAAAGAGCAAACATACACCAATCAGCCATAACATTATGACCACCTGCCTAATATTGTGTTGGTCCCCCTTTTGCCGCCAAAACAGCCCTGACGCGTTGAGGCATGGACTCCACTAGACCTCTGAAGGTGTGCTGTGGTATCTGGCACCAAGACGTTAGCAGCAGATCCTGTAAGTCCTGTAAGTTGCGAGGTGGTGCCTCCATGGATCGTACCTGTTTGTCCAGCACATCCCACAGATGCTCGATTGGATTTAGATCTGGGGAATTTGGATTCATCAGGCCAGGCCACCTTCTTCCGTTGCTCCATGGTCCAGTTCTGATGCTCGCGTGCCCGTTGTAGGCGCTTTCGGCAGTGACGAGTCAGCATGGGTACCCTGACTGGTTTGCAGCTGCCCTATACACAACAAACTGCAATGCAGTGTGTACTGACACCTTTCTATCAGTACCAGCATTAACTTTTTCAGCAATTTGAGCTACATTAGCTCGTCTGTTGGATCGGACCACATGGGCCGGCTTTCGCTCCCCACGTGCATCAGTGAGCTTTGGCCTCCCATGACCCTGTCACCGGTTCACTGCTTTTCCTTCCTTGGACCACTTGATAGGTACTGACCACTGCAGACTGGGAACACCCCACAAGAGCCGCAGTTTTGTAGATGCTCTGACCCAGTCGTCTAGCCATCACAGTTTGGCCCTTGTCAAAATCGCTCAGATCCTTACGCTTGCCCATTTTTCCTGCTTCTAACACATCAACTTTGAGGACAGAATGTTCACTTGCTGCCTAATATATCCCACCCACTGACAGGTGCCATGATAATGAGATTATCAGTGTTATTCACTTCACGTGTCAGTGGTCATAATGTTTTGGCTGATCAGTGTAAGTGTGTTGAAGTCCTTCTGTGTGCAAGAGTCAATTAGAAGTATTGCCTACATAACTAAAGCACACTGTCTTTGACAATATGTGATTATTTTTGGCTCTAATTGCAGTGTCTCTGAAGAAGGCTGAAGAAAGATGTATTCCAAGCTCCATATGAAACAGCGTCTTAATTTATTGAAATATGGAGATGAATAGAGTTCTCTTAACACAATAACACAATGATTTAAGTCCACATGTCAAATAAGAAATCATAGAAGCACTGGGAATTCACGGAAGAGAGACTTTGAATAACCCGCTAACCTCTGCTTTGCCAGACTGCAATTAATTCCCTCGAGGATTTAGTCAGAGTCTCTCTGACTCAGGTAGGCTTAGCACTAGACTTTACAAATCACCCTTTTGTAACATCGTGGTGGCTTGGCATTCCAAATCAGGAAGATGAAATACATGAAGACCTTTTTGGAAGACAGAGAAGGGGAATTTTAATGAGAGCCAGGTCATGTTTGTTAAAAAGACTGGTGGAATGAGGGATAGGACGTAGTATACTGCTGTTGTGGCCATGCCTACTGAGCACAGGGTAGAGATGGTATCTAGCAGTCTGGATATCATTTTTTCACTGCTGTCTCCTTCCTCTATCATCTCATCTTTCTATTTTCTTCTCTTTCTCTTCAAACCTCAGACTGCGAGCCTCCCTGCCCTCTCTTTTTGCCTCCCTGTCACTGATCCGTCCAGTGTTCGTAGTGAGAAATGGAAAGTGAAATAGTTGTGGTTTGTCTTCTCTGCTGTCCTCCTCTACCTGTTTAATGTTTTTCTATGTATGATCAGATGGTGTTTTGAATACTAGGATGTGACTGGGCAGTACAGGAAATATATGAGGAAGAGAGGGTGTTTTGTGTCTTTTTAATTTTAGACGGACAGACTGGTAATTTCTAAAGGCTATATTATTTGGCTTTTCTTTAAACATGGCTATAGTTTTAGCCCTAACGAAACAATATGAAAGACATTCAGTGAAGGCATTCTGTCATGTCTCTCTGAATATCCAGCTGATCTATAAAGATTGAGAGTGCCATTGAGGGATTATGTCTCTGGCTCAGATGTGTAGCTCTGAGGACACCACACCCTGATTATGCTGAAATTATACAGCGATAAAAGAAGACTTGCAATTCAGTTTATGGTAATCTGTCTCAAGATGAGTAATAACATTTAATGGGCAGAGGTTTCTTTAAACAAAGTCCTAGTGATGGGGGAGGGGTTGGTGCATCACACAGATGCCTTTTGATTACCCACAGAGTGTCTCAAATCACTAGGGTCTCTTACGTCCTTAATTCCCCTGCTAGACCTCCATAAAATAGACCCAGCGGAGAACTTGGGGGAGGGGCCAGGGTTACACTACCCATAATATAACCAGAGTATCGCCCACCTGGCTATAGTGAACTACTCTTGATGTGTCCCAAGGGATGACAATTATCTGTGTGAGACTTCAGTTCTCCCGGTAATCCTCTGGCACAACACTGCATGTTTATGAAGGTGTAGTTACCATAGTGATGAGGCCTGTCAGTTACACTACACTGCTTTCATTTGCGCATAATGACTTGACTCAATGCTCCCAGACAGGGCTTAGGCCTGGTACTTCTAGAACAGTGGGGATCTGATAATATATGTAGGATATAAGGCATGACGGGGTGTGAGATATGGCCAATATACCACTGCTAAGTGCTGTCTGGACACAGCGCTTCACCTTGGCATATTAGCAATATATCACAAACCCCTGAGATGCTTTATTGCTCTTCGAAAACAGTTACCAACGTAATTAGGGCAATGAAAATTGATGTGATGTCATACCTGTGGTATATGGTCTCGTATACCACAACTATCACCCAATCAACATTCAGGATTCAAACCACACATTAAATATACAGGACCAGTCAAAAGTTTGGATACACTTACACTTACTTATTCAAGGGTATTTCTTTAGATTTGCTCTTTACCTCATTGTTGAATTATAGTGAAGACATCAAAACTATGAAATGACACATGGAATTCATGTAGCAACTAAAACATAATAAACAGATCAAAATGCATTTCATAATGTAGATTCTTCAAAGTTGCCACGCTTTGCCTTGATGACAGCTATGGACACCCTTTCCAACAGCAAGAAGTAGTCCCCTGGAATCCATTTCAGTTAGCAGGTGTGCCTTGTTAATTTGTGGAATTTCTTTTCTTCGTTTGAGCCATTCAGTTGTGTTGTGACAAGGTAGGGTTGATTTACAGAAAAGGAAGGATTACCCAGAATTACTTCTGCTGTGGAGGATAAGTTCATTAGAGTTACCAAACTCAAGTAAAGCGCGTCAACATCAACTGTGCAAAGGAGACTGTGTGAATCAGGCATTCATGGTTGAATTGCTTCAAAGAAACCTCTACTGATGGTCACTAATAAGAAGTGACTGTTTTAGCCACCGGTGGAAATCTGTCCAATGTTGTGATTTGTGGTTCCAACTGCTGTGTTTGTGAGATGCAGAGTGGGTGAAAGGATGATCTCTGCTTGGAGAAGGTGTGATGGTGTGGGGTTGCTTTGCTGGTGAAACTTGGTGATTCATTAGAGAATGCCTAGACTGTGCAAAGCTTTCATCAAGGCAAACAGTGGCTACTTTGAAGAAAATAAAACGTTTGACATTTTTTTGGTTACTATGGTTACACGATTCTTTGTGTTATTTCATATTTTTTTATGTTTTCACTATTATTCTACAATGTGGAAAATAGTAAAACTAAAGAAATACCCTTTTCTTTCAGAAAAAAATTGAATCCCTGCTGGACATTTGAATACTACTGGCCTATGTCATAGTATAACTCTGTATACTATATATTTTGTCTCCCTCAAGCTGACAACCATGTGGAGTTAAGCAAATTGACATGGTAGTGCAAGGACAACTACCTGTCCCTCTGCGTCAGCAAATCATAGTAGATGACTGTTGATGTCTGGAAGCATAGAATGCAACATGTCCCAACCCACATCAGTAGTTAACACCGTATTTATACAATGTTAGTTTTATCTAGATTGACAAGATTAGTGGCCAGATTTGACCATTTTTTTCATAGTGTGAACAGGTGAAAACTTTAATTGTCGCAGGCATCTTTCCCGTTATGTTGTACTTTTACCTGACATACTCCCCCAGGCTATTGAGGCCTAAAAACGATACCTCGCTCAGTATGTAATGGAGTGGAATGAGCTGTGACATGAAGTCTGTTCCATGTATAAACAGAATCAGGAAATATTTAGTAATTGGGAAGCAACTAAAAAAAATCTCTCACCGGCACCTCAAAAATAATTTTATCTCCAGGAACAGCACTTGTTCAGCAGAGAGCCCCATATTAGTTTTTCCAGGATAGTAGGATAGCCAAAGCACTGCACACACAAGTGTTGAGCCCTGCGGCATACCTCTGGACCTTTAGCTAGTGTGAATAGAAAATTCTATTTGCATCTCATGTAAATGAATTTTTCATCAGGACAATTTTTGTAGTCTGAAGTCCACATAACCAAGGACTTGTTATGGACCATCAATGTCACTAGTGTTGTCAATAGGGTGCAACTTTGACTCTGCTACCAAACGTGACTGGAGAAATTTGACGTTTCACCCTGTGGTCGTCCCCAAATACTAGTGCATTAGCATACAGTACGTTATCAGTGCCTGGAGATGTATTCCAGACCATAATATTGCTTCTGTTTTGAATCCTCCTCATCATGATGCACTGACTTTACTGCAGTAGTGCAGAGAGCAGAGCCTTTATTTTTCTTTAATCCAACCATAATAGTCCGTGTCTGGAACCATTTTGCTTTTTCAACTTTTTAAACATAGTGGTATTGATAATCTTAGCTCGTCACTACAGGGATTGAGGGTCAATGAAATTACAACATAGCCCGCCTCTACCAAAACTACCACCTTGTGGAGTCCCTCTGGTAAAGTATCACTCCTGAATCCTGTCTGTCTGTCTCAGCTTCCTATCTGTACTGTGTGGTATAGAGGGCCAGACACAACACTAATCCACAGGGTCTGCTCGCTGGCAGAAAGCCTAATGGTGGAATCGGCAGCGTCGTCTGCAGCACAACCTTATCTTCTTCCCTCCCTGCACAGCATGTGAAAACCCATTAACTCAATAGGCTATTTCTCCACTCTATTACTCCCGTGGTCCAGCGTAGGCAGTTCTAAATGCTAATGAAATCTTGTGTTTGTGTGTATTGCTCAGCCATTTATACTGCCCCCCCTCCACCACATCACAGCAGCTTTATAAACCAAGCAGATTTCTTAGACGTTTTTTGTTGGATTTTGATGGACAGGGATGTCAGTTGACACAATCCTTGGGGGGGGGGCACCTTTTCTTAAATCATTCATTTGTACGCACTTGTCCATTTCATCTCTCCCATTCGTGTTTCATGAATGAATCATAAATGTTCTTAATTTTCTCTACTAAAAGCAGTGGGTATTTTAGGGCTGACCCCTATGTAGTCACATGGTTGTATCTGCCTGGGTAGATGGCTTAGTTTATAACTGAGGTTGTGCTATGGTTAGGGTAAACGTCCCTATTAAGCCCATGTACCTTATAAGCCACCTTGCAACTTCTAAGTCAAATAAAAAAAAAAACATTTCTTTTTGCTGTTTGATGTTTTGTCCAATGATGCTGCTTGTTACATAAATGGCCCTTATTATTGTAAGCCAATCAGATTTGTCAATATGATGTTATCAAAGCATATGTGTGACATGTACCTGCTGATCCCAAAAGAAGTTGAATAAACACTTTGCTGATTTTGGTAAGATAATATTTGTTTTGCATATTTCTACTCCTGTTTTTGGTTAATACTCATTTGTTATCAGAATTTAAGTGCACATCATTCTGTTTTTATTTGCATTTTACACATTGTCCCAATTTTTTTGGAAACAGGGTTGTATTATACTGTTAAATAGACAATGTGTATGTTTATCTTATCTATATATTTTTTAATTAACATTTTTACCTGTTGGGCTTATAGGGGACGCAGGCAAAAACATCACACTGTCTGGGGTGGATGTATATGAGTATAGCTAATACTTCTCTCCATGATAAGTTTATACTTTTCATGTTATATCAGTGCACCATATGTAGATTCATTTCATATAAAAAAATAAAATAAAATATTCTGTCTCTTAACCATAAATTCACTGATGTTCCCTTTAAGCCCACCTGCTCCCATTAAGCCCACTCTACTGTGTTTGAATGGGAATTTTTTTCCTTTTGACCTTTGAACCATTTTCCTTCCTAATTTTGACCTCACCTGATAAATCAGCTCTGCAATTCAGATAATTAATACCCATATTTAAATATCAGTCACACTGCATAGGTCAATTCATTCTGGATAGGCCTGTATTATTTCCTAACATTAACAATCTTTTTTTTTATCTTTAGGCCTACTTTTCAGATGAGGTTTAGTTTGAGATGACTAAAACATGAAACTACAGTTCATGCTCACACTTGATAGGAGCATGCTGTCTGTACAGAATGCTGTCTGTAAATTCTCTAATTTCTGGCAAAACGATATGGAGTAGACAGGACATTGCTGAGGCTGAGAGTGAAGGAGCAGCTGAGCATTGATGCACAACAGGGATGTGATCTACCTGAGTCCAGCGGTAGAGTAAATCCTGAAAGTGACTCATTTACTATGTTTAGAAGATTAGCATAGTATTGAACCTGCAAACTTTAATTATTGACACTTCAAATGAGAGATTAGGCTTTCATTTTGACTAAAATGTTCTCACTTAAATTGGGGCAGTGTATATAAAAAATTTTGAAAAGTGGATTTGGTGGGCTTAATCGAGACGTTTACCCTATATTATGTAAAAATGTTTTATATGTTTTCTGTGTTATCAATGTGTTTGTAGGCTGAGCCTTAAGTAGTATCCTAGCTACCTTATCACTTTGTTAGCCTCAGCTTGTATTGTTACAGTGGAGCCGAACTACACTGGACTTGTTTTGCCTAGCGGTACAGGAAGCACTGGATCAAATTGCATATTCCTGCGGTGGATATCGGTTACGATTCATAAATATAACCAGCGTGCTCTGTTTAATTGACTCCCTCTGCTGGTTTGAAGGTTAAACAGAACTTTTTTATTTATGCTTAGATATTACTCCTCAAATAGTTAGAAGGAACTTTTTGTACCCTATTGGGATTCAAAACCATTAGGAGTGACATTATAGTGTCTGAATCTGGTAAGACTAACAGCTACAGTGAGTCAGGTGGGGAAGAGGTTTTTTATTTGTAGTTTTGTCACTTCTCTTGACTTATTTGTTGCTTTTTATTTCAATAAACAGTGGCTTAAAGTTTAAAATAACTTGGTTTTATTGAAACATAAAGGTTGTTTTAAATTTAGACCAGTCAATTAGTTGAGAATTCAGTCTAATCTCAGGCCATGAGAAAAAACGTTGTCTCGGAGACCCCCGGTATATTTTTTTTTGTCTGTCATTAAATTATTTCCTTATCTTCCACTTTCCTTTCTCCATAAGTCTCTCGGTTCATCTGTTCAGTCATTGTTGGGTCTTTAATGAAATCACTGTTTTATTATCCGTTGCCAGCCTAGTTAAAGGCAGCTTTAATTACTGTGTGCTAGAATGAGCCTGGTGCAGCCCTGAGAATTGCATGCCCAGTGCATGAGTGTTGAGAGGCTGCCATGAGGACTTTGACAGCCGATGATAGTTTGGTGTACCGTTCAGTAGGAGAGGGGCCATACAGCAGAACAAGGAGAATAAGTAGAAGACAAGTGTGGTTCTATAAGGATGAAGAGAGACAAATATGGGGTTAGAGACAAGACGAGGTAATAAAAGGGTGATATTTGGCCATTGGTGTGTCCTAGGAGCAGCTAGTCTGTAATGAGTCCATGAATCTCAAAGCATTGTGCTGCAGAGCAGGCCCCAGACAAGGCTCCATGCTAGTGAAAGGCCACTGCTGTCAGCCACCAGGAAGCAGAGTGGTCTAGCTGTGTTGGGACTCTACTGGCAGAATCAGAAACACTGGGAGGGAGCAGCTCTTTGGTCTTCTCTCTCAGTGGGCCTCTGGCTCCTGGTATTTGTAGAGGGTAAACATCTTCTAATATCATTCCTCTCTCTCTCTCTTTTTCCCCCTGTAGTGTTTCCAACACGCATACCCTCATGTGCAACCGTGATTAATTAAAGCTTGTAATAAACAATGGCCCTAAAACAGGAACCAAAATCAGGAAGGCTGCTTTTGTCTTGGCTGCTGTTGTTTTGTACGTTGTCTGGGTCTGTGGTTACATGGTGTACCAATGGGTTACAGTTGTACTGGCTAAAGGTCAGTGAAGTGCATGCTTCGGTGAGTCTGAAGTGACCCTGTTTACACTACTACAATTGTCTTGAGAACAATTTCATTTAAATAGCATTTACATAATATTTAAATAAAGATGTTTTTCTCACTAGCAACGAGAAACGATCCCTACTCACTTAAACAAGTTTACCTGGTAACTAACAGGGTGCTCTCTGTCAAACAAGTGCTTTTGCTTTTGGTGGTATGATTTTTTAGGTGCCTGAGTGAGATGTTTTTAGAAATTTTTGTTTTTTCTGATCCTGTTTATATATGGAGTGGTAGGACTTCAAACTGGGCTTCCTACGTTACCGCGCCTTCCACTCCAATACGCATTGTGCAAAACTTCATCTTTAGACCTCAGTAGCCTCTGGAGCCACTATCTGTTTCTGTCCGCTCCCCTGTGTTCTCCTATCCTAGCATTAACAAGTCTATTAGCTGGCTATCTGCCCTCTCAGTAGGCTCTTATCTCTCCCTGCCCTGCCCTCTGACTGGGGTAAACAACAGGTGGGTTGATTCTATTGACTATGGGCCGAAACAGACCTCATGGAGACGGAAGATACCAAAATGCGGTGTTGCTGATGTTTTTTTTTTTTATGCAAAAGGAGTAGAGTACTGGGGGTGGTTTTGTAGCTTGGTTCCATTCTGATATCCTTCACTGAAAGGGGTGGAAACCTGGGGGCGGTGTTTGCAGACTATTATTGTAAAATGTTAGAACCTTCCGGAATCAACTCGCTAGCCATTAGTTTTTTTTGTGTGACCAAAACAGGCCAGGTATTTTTAGTTGATATGGGAGGGCATATATATATATATATATATATATATATATATATATTATATATATATATATTATTATTATATTATTGACTCTGATGGCTAAAATGGCTAGCCATTTTGTAATGTTTTTCTCAAACGTTAGCTCTCCCGCTGTCTTACTCTCTTGCTATTGCTTCCTTGTGATTGAGACTTACAACGGTATTGTCTAACGTTACCTACTGTAAAAGTGTCTTCTGCTCTAAAAATCGAACTCCATGCTCAGACTCACCTTTATTAATTTATGATCTGTGGGCCCCCAAGAGTTGCTAAGGGGTTTAGTACTGGATTGGGCTAGGGAACTAGCATTGTCACTATAATAGCATCAGGAGACAAAGAGAACACATGCATAGGGAGGACAGAGTAATTCTGGATCTGACAAAAGAAGGCCCACTAGCCCTAGGCTGGTAAAAACCTGTCGGGCCAGTGGAGCTCATTGGTACCTGTCCAGACCGGGCCGATAACTTCTCTGCAATTGTGCGTTCCAGTTCAACATGTACCTACTCTGTCACAGTCTACTGTTGGAGACCATTAAACAATGCTACATACACTGTTGTATTGGCTGACCTGCTGTAGCCACTTTACGTCTTCCTCCACTGCAACATGTGTTGCTATGATGCAACTTCTCAATCTGTGTAAGTAACAAAAATAAAGTGTTAATACAATACTGTTCTGAAGCATGAAGTAATTACTTAAGCGCTAAATGACATTCATCAGCTTTTTAATGTGTTGTAAAATAGGCAGTGATGGTGAAAAGTTTATGATTCACTGAAACTCCTTTCACCCTCAGTTCTTTTTTTAAACTTTATAATTTGGGTGAAGTCTGGTCATTGATTAAGCCATACAAAGGTTTAAATGTATGCTTTTCAGCAATTCTCATGTTGACTTGCTTGCCTGTTTTGTATTATTGTCTTCCTGTATGACCCAAATTTGCTTCCGATTTAGTTACCAGGCAGATTGCCTAACTTGAATAATTCTTAGAAACTTTCTTAAAATGCACTTGGAAGCATCTGTTAAGAATGGTTTTCTGAGAGAATCTTCTTTTGACAGATGTGTCCAAAAATGTTTTTTTTTTGGGGTGGACAAAATTGGTCCTGTTATGCCTGACAGAAACATGCCTTAGCAGGCCCGCTGTCAGAAAGCCAGTACCATTTTGACAACCAACATAATAATGACCATATCAAAGTGTTCACTTGTCAGTAATTTCATACAAATGTTCCATTAGTCCTGGGGGTGTATTTTTATCTATTCAAATAAAATGTGTTGCTAAAATACTGTAATTTCCTCTTAATTACAAAACTAGTATCATTACAAAAGTTTTTGCTGCTGCATGTTGTAGAACCACCAACCGCTAACTAGAAAGCCATGGTTTTGTTCCATCCGGATTAAAGCATGTGAAGGATTATCATGTGCAGGGCGTCCAGAGTTCAGCCAGGATGAGTTCCCCTCTAATCCCAACCAGCAGTCAGTGCTGTAATGCATGCTGGGATACACAAGGTCTGGGCCCTGTATGTGTGGTACCTCCAAAATGAAATAAACCAACAATACTTCCTTATTTTATGAGATGGGATGCATGAGCCGTTGGACATTTAGCCAGGTCCCTGGGATCTACAACCTTACTCTAACGAGTAATCCATGGGATCTTTAGGGACCACATGCAGTCAGCACACTCATCCAGCATGCAGTCAGAAGGGCCACCCCTTATGTATGGCATTGTCCCTCGCTGCTTTGGGGAATTGGTATAGACTTTTTAGATGGGAGAGAAGTGTCTCCTACGGGTCTTCCAGGACTTCTTCCAGCAGCATCTGGTCTCTGATCCGGGGACACACCAGGAATGGGAATGCAGGGTGGTAATGCGGCGGCACACTCTTTTAAATGATCTGCTCTCTCTTCGACTCGGGTCATGTTGGAACCATTACACATGGTGTACTTGGAGCTCAGTCTTGGTCCAGCAGACACACTGATGGCTTTGCTTCACAGAATGTTAATCCCAGTGCGGTTATTTTAAAAACGCCTGTTCTGTTGTAGCATGGATTATAGGTTATTAAGGCCTGGGTAAAGTTTAAATAAAACATGATTTTTAGGCTAGTTCCTAAAATGTTGTGAGAAAATGCTGTAATTACCAAAACATATATGCATTAAATAATTGTACTTGATTTTATCTAGTAGCCTATATTGACAGAGAACATAGAGCCTTTATCGTGTACGCTTAGGACCTACGGAAAAGCTGCAGGGAACAAAAGAAACGTGCCTGTTTGAAAGGTACAAAATAATTGCTTGCTGCATGTCTTGCATTTTTTGGCTTGAATTATCTAACAACTTTCTTAAAGCAGGTCCTGTCCTCAATTTTATTAGTTGGATATTCTACACAAAACATATCACTGAGGCTCAACAAACACTTGTGAGCAGGCCAGCTAGGAAAGCAATCTGCACAATGGTTTTTTGTTGAAAAAACGTGATTGTTTAACTGTTAACAATTCCAATTTAAATTGAATGTTCACATCCCTAGTAAGTGCATGACAAGAGTGAAGGACGGTTGGAGAGATGCAGTGATTTAATGAGGCACGTGTTTTACATACCTACTACTGCTCCTAGCTTTTCTGACTGTACCTGGAGCCCCCTGGAGTCACCACCCTACAGATGGGTGTTAATGTGGTAGGTTTCTTGACTTTGAGTAATGTTAATCTATGCTGTTATGTTTGACCCTGTTGTGGAGGGCTTTTTCTGTGTGCGAGCATCCACATAAGGAGAAAAAAAACCTGGAGTAAACTATAAAACGGACATTACACAATTTTCCATGCTCTTGTTATATGAACATTAGGCTACACATGATATAAATTCAGTGAATTGCTCGGCCATACCATGAAGCGTAATTTTGCACAAAAACCATTTGTGCTCAGTTTGTGTTTCAATTCATGGCCATTTTTGAACTACTGGTTAAACTAAACACCAGTCTATTTTCCATAGATTATGACTCTCATCCTTGCCTGTGGAAGTGATGGAACAGTGGAGCCCTAGGCCCTTTCCCCCCAACATGCTGCTGTCCTCTGGACTGACCTTCCACTCTGTCTCAATATACAAGCTGTATGCTAATGGAGGGCAAAATGTGTGCGTGTCCCAAGATTCATCATCGCGACAGCGGTGTTTGGCCTTGGTCCACGGTGGGTAATGAGCCAACTGTTCCGTCCTAAGTAGTTGTAATGGAGCATCAGTGTGTGTTACCTCTAGCGGAACAACGACATACCACCGTAAATGTAGAGGCGGATTTCATTCGGGAAGAAATATGTTGAGCTCTGAGTCACGGCTGCAGTCTGCGGTCAACGGGAACTTTTGGCTTGTGTCGGTGTTGACTCCGCTTTGTAGCGTATGTTTACATTTTAAGGCAAGACCGGTAGCGCTGGTGGGGTTTTTGACGCATGCTGCGTCTCCACTGTTAAGACGGATTAGAAGAACAGTGTGGCCAGGCTGTTGAAGGGAATCGTTGGGTTAGCATGTTGTTTTCTCTTCGTTCTTGATTTTCATTCTTTGCGCGAACCAGCCAGACAAGAAAATGTTAGAAGTGATTTCTAATGTTGAGGAGACAGTATGATTGAGTGTGATTTGTGGCCCAGAAAATACCTTTTCATAAAAAATTTATAGATCCATTATCATCTGTGAATAGCTTTTATCTAGTTTTTAATGTTCTACAGTGATCTGGAGTGTTAAATAATTACAGCTTTCTTTCTTTTAACGCTCAAGCCACATGCCAGATTGATTACATCACAAGAAGCAGTTTGATGGGTTGACAATGGGCTCTATACAGAATTATTTAAATCAATGCGTTAATGTGTGAAGGTGATAGCGAATCGACGTTAGTGGTACTAATAGGGCTAAGGGTTAAGCTGAGTGCTTTCACATGGACATGCACATTGACCGTTGAACATGCGAAAGTCCAGAGATAACGGGCATCCAGGAATTGAGTGTGCGTTGTTTACAACATAACATTGGCTTGCCTGTGTTGTTCACACAGTGGTTATGTGGTTTGTGAACGTCGAATAGTCTGCCCTGGGTTTGTGTTTGACTGTACAAGCCTGTGGTCTTTCACATCCCAGCCAGTCAGGTCAGGGGCGGCCAGTAGGGCTTAACAGCGCAACCCACTCATCCTCTTCTGTCGGCTCCCGCTCTCTGGGGTTCAACTGGGGGCTGTTTTCTGTCCTTGTTTAAAACCGGCTGTTATGTCTCGTCTTTTCCCGAGGTTGGAGTTGAACTCACAATGTCTTTGGTAATGACTATACCGTACCATGTTTCATACGGAGATCACTGCAACGTGAGCGAACACTTTTAGGGCTGCAAAGGTCATTCAGCCAGTATGCACTACGAGTCATCACTCTGCCTTACTTAGCCTTGCCTGTGACTTGCATTCATATGAACAGAACTAGAAAAACAGCTTTTTTTTATTGTACTAGTGATACCAATTCATGAGGGTCAGGGGGGCTGAATGTATGCATTTATTTTATCTAGCCAACTACCTAGCATAGTAGCGTTTATTAAGCTAGCAACTTGTTAAGACCATATATGAATGGGTTAGCCATTTATAATGTTTCCTAGCGTAATTTGCCTAATTATTTTTGAGCTAGCTTCTCTGGGCATGTTTTTACATCAGTATTTAGTGCAAAGTCATTATAAAGACAACCGGCCTAAAACCTCAAAAAGCGATAACGGAATACTGAAGGTAAAGTCATCACTTCGCACACTTGGAATTGCTCTGAGCGGCTGATAGCAAAGGGCAAATAGACAAAAAAGGCCCGTATCAGCCTGATATGTTGGTCATCCCCTGAATAAATGGTAATGCCCGAGTGAGAACGTCAACTTCCTGTCGGCACTCCAGGCTCGTGTCACGGTATTGTCTCACCAGCCGGCCTCAGACTGTTGACCACAGCTCATTGGGGTGGTGGGGCGTGACGTTCAGAGTGGGCCAACCTCATTGTGGAGGTTTGGGAGGAGACACTGCCATGAGGCAGTGATGAGACGTCTCATTGTGGAAAACATATGAACCAGGGATGGAAGGAGGGAGTGGGAAGGAAAGTCCTGCAGCACCACAGAGGACAAGAGACAGGGTCAGCCAATGCCGCATTGTTGTAATGTAAGCCAAGCGTGAGGTGCTTTTATTGTGAAGGAGAGGTTAGGGTGTTAGTTGTTACTCGGTAAAGGAACAAAGCGGTGTGGTAAAATGCACTCTTCATAGGGACTAGTGACGTCACATTTTCTCATCCACCGTCTTTAGGACGCTGCATTCTCACTCGGCCATTCAGCTTTATAGGGCTCAGCTGTTCTTTGTAATTGCTAGTAATGCCAAGATCACTCCATTTATTTTGGAAACTTAGACCAGTGCTTCATTTGGTAGAACGCATCTCAGTTTTCGACCATTTCAATCTGAATTTCAATCTCATTCTTTGCTTTCTGATCTGCTGTTCAGCGTTTGCTGATTTAGTTGGGTTCTGTACTTAGTTTATCAGATCATAAGAGCTCAAAACCATAATATCTGGTGTTTATTTAGGCTAATTATTCTAGCTGAATGACAATGTGTTTACAGTCAAGTTACCTGGCAAAAAAAATCCATGTTAGATGTGATTACATTAAATTCTACCTCCATTTTAACACTAGCTGGTGTAGTATGGACAGTGACATATAGGGACTCCTCAGTTTACAGTTTTACTAACTATGCCTTTTGTTTGCATACACGTTTGACGTTGCGTAGGTAGGCTAAGTTTTGTGTGGTTTTGCAGTCTCTCTCGCATCTTGCGTGTGTTCTCTGGGTCTTTGGCGGCGAGTGTTTTGCTGTGTTGTTCTCTGCGGCCTTGTTAGGAGGAGCGGATACATTCACTCCAGCTTTTTAATGGGTGCATTGGGCCAGTGGCGGTTTTGGAGCCGCGCTGCTTCTGACACACCAGGACCTCCAGATGTTCCTGGAACACCCCTCACGACACCAGGGGTTGGTCTGGCGGAATGGGGAGGAAGTGACCGTGGCCAAGCCAGGTTTCCAAGGTGATGGATGTTTCCAAGACCTTCGAAGCTAAACAAATAGGTCTGACTCATCTTACTGGCTGTACATCACATCCTCAGAGTGTCAGTCTCTGGAGATCTCAGCAGCAAGATTGCTATCTCACTTTAGGAACTGTCCGCCCTTTAAAAGGGAACTAAAATCAGCCAGTCCCAGCAGCTCTCAAACACTTAACTGTGTCTGGTCTTTGCGAAGGGCACAGCTTAAAAAAGATTATGCATCACAGTTTGTCAACTAAGAGAGTGATTGATTGAAGTGTGCATTTGTTTGTGTGCGTATATGCTTGGACTTCACTATATAAAGATTTTAGTATATTAGTAAAACTGGTTAAATCCCACTTAATAAAACGCTTTTTTAGGTGTTAGAGGTAAACATTGATTGTTGAGGGTAATCAGTTTCGATTTCCCAATTTATTTTAGGTAAAATTGATGTATATGCTCTGAAAAGTACATCTGCAGAGATGCAGACCCCAACCTCCCTTAATGTGAATAGCAGGTGTGTGTCTGGGTGGTTTGTACAGCCCTGTTTGATTGTTTATGAAGCGTATATGTGTGTGTGTAGCCGTGCTGTTAGCAGGGTCTTGATAGTCTATATGTGGTTTGCTCTATACTACATGACATTGCATTGACTTACTGTGACGTGACTATGCTGTTGAATGGCTGCAGTCATGCCACACACATTCCCTAGCCTGACTGGGACAAAGAAAGGCTGCCTGACTAGTAGATGTTGGAGATGTGTTTAATGAGCACGTTTTTGTTTTCTTAAACCCCTTCTATATTTTTCTCTTCCCTCTCTCTCTCCCCCCACCGGTCCATCTTCCCTTGGTTGCTCTCTGTCCCTCTGCTCTGTCTGTCTGCAGAATGAGTTTGCCGTGCCCCCTCCCCTGCTGTTCAGGAAGTTGAGTAACCCCGACTTGTCCCCCGCCGCCAACAAGACCAAACTACAGCGACAGCTTAGCCAGGATGACGGCCGTGCACGGCGTAGCAGTATGGCAATGACTGGTAAGAGGAACACACACCCCTGCATAATAACTGTATTAATTCGGGCTGTAGCTGTGCACATTCGTTACTGTACTGTATGGTGGCTTTCTACGGTTTGCACGTGATCCTGAATGAATACATTAGAAGACACTTTTCTAAATGACTATCTACCTACAATGTGTTGACTGCTTCTTTAATAAATCTGATTGAGCTAAAAGAAATAGATGGGGATAATCTGTTTTAACAAGAGCCTTTGTGTACGTCGTAATATAAATTGTAGTAATTGTTAGAGCTTTTCCAGCTGTTGTTTTCTGAGCCGAACTCCACGAACAGCTAGTTCTACAATTGCAAGTGATAATATTGATTAACTAACTTTGTAGAATCTTCTAGTTTTTGTTTAAACCTACAGTTTGGCAACATTTTGACATTCTAGTTGACTACAACAATGATAGACAGAGAGGTGTTGATAACACATTAACTTTGTCACCACTGCCTGATAAAAGTAGCCTTCCCAGCTGCTAACATTTCAAACATGTTGACACATCTACTGCAACATCAGCCCATATCAACATCACCGGAGCAACATGGAGAAACTTAAAGAATCAACACAACTTCTCCTCCCCAATGCATTCAACCGGCACTTGGTATCAATTTAATTGGACTAAAACAATAAAATGTTTTACAACTTTCTAGGGTGCTCGAACCACGTTATAAATGTCCGTATTGTGTACCAAACAAATAAGTCGTATACATACTATAAGATTTAAACCAATGTTTGTGCCATGTTTGCATATTGCACTCATCAGGCATCATATATTTTCCCTGCATTAGTGTTGCATTTTTTCATCAACTTAAAACTGATCTTCAGTATCAGCGTATTTTGGTTTGTAGCAACAACGGGCCGAAACGTGATCCTCAAACTGCAATACATGCCGTATTAGTTCTGCCTTCAGATTTGGTACTGTCGTCCCACAGTTGAGCTAGGTTGTCTGGTTCTCTCCCCGTAGGTAAGCAGCTCCTGCCCCTCTCCAGCAGTATGCACGGTGGGGTGAGTCATCTAACCTGGCAGCCTCCTGGAGAGCCCCCCAACAACCTGGTCCGCATGAGGAACCAGTCCCTGGGCCAGTCAGCGCCATCACTCACTGCAGGGCTGGTGAGTACACTTGATCATACAATTACATTATTTTGTCCTCAGTTCAACACGCGGTTCAACAGAAATGTTACTTCTGCTTTTTGAAATCGGAGAGGTGTTTTAAAGGCCAGTGGCTGCCACATTAGGCGCCTGGGGAGCCATTTGACTTAATTGTTCTTTGTCAGGGGCAGAACGACTGATATTTTGACTTGTCGGCTTGGGTTTTAATCTTGCAGCCGTTTAGTTTTTTTCAGAAAATCTTTTGAATCTGACCTGAAATTGAATGAAAGTTGTTCAAAGGAAAAAAAAACTTTCATTATGAAATAATACTTTTTTCAAAAACATGTGCCACAGTCATTAGCTGTCCTAGATAATCTTGAGGTCTGTTCCGATTTTTGGGAGCTCCTTAGTAGTCATCCATGACATTTCTTTCACTGGGATATAGGCCCTAACTATGAGGTGACACAAGCTAAACTCCCTTATTCATCCACCAACATGGGAAAGGCCAGAACACAAACAAACAAATAAAATGAGACAAAAGGGAAATGAGACCTTCACAAGTCAACCAATGGCTATAAAAAGATAGCTACATATCTGAAAATACCCATCTCCACTATTTGGACATGTAAACCCAATGGAGCCTGTGATGATCCCCAGGAAATTTTAGGCCCAAACTTTCCTCTTCTTGGAGGCTAAAACTCGGTCACTAATAGATCTTCCAGCTGGACAATGATCCAAAGCATATTTCCAAGTCCACATAAAAAATGTTCATATGAAAAATTGGCCATACGATTAATCTTATGTAATGGCCCTCACAGTCCCCTGACCTAAATCCTATTGAAAACCTGTACAGTGAGCTGAAGAGGAGAGTCCAGAAGCGAGAACCAAGGATCTGGAGAGTTTCTGTACGGAGGAATGGTTTCAAATCCCTTCCTGTGTTCACCCATCTGAGGAAACATAGGAGGCAGTCGACAGTTTTTTTTTGTTTGAACTCCATTTGAGGTTTTCCTCCATTTAAGGTTAGATTCACATTAATTTTGGAGTGTAATATGCCTCGATCATATTTACTTAGGGAGGAAATTATTATGGAGGGTACTGAATACACACACAATCAACCAACATTATTTCTAGTGATACTATTTCCTATATTCTATTACAGGAATATTGCACATATTCCTAGTTTTTGTAGCAAGTAATTCCAGTGTTCCCCATTAAGGCTAGCTGGAAACCAAAATAACTTTAAGGTCTATATTACGCCTCAGTATTTATTTGCCCATCCATTTTATTGCTCCATCTAACTTGTCAGGCAGTACACAATGCTGTCTAGGATGATCCTTCTACCCAGAGCTGCCGCCGGCAGGCAAGCAAGAGAGACTGATGAGTCAGGTTGTCTGTATTCTCCAGCCATGAGCTGGCTGCTCTGCTCTGCCTTCACTGACACACACAGGGACTCAATCCACACTGTGTCTGTCCAGATCAAGCCATTTAACAGACAAGCGGTCTGTTCAGACATACACCACTTAACGTACAAACCGTCTGTCCGGATATACACCACTTAACGTACAAACCGTCTGT
>JACXGI010006116.1:31668-43480 GCA_016801175.1 Esox masquinongy | reverse complement strand
AAGATGGTTAAAACTGATGGGAAGATGGATGGAGCCAAATACAGGACCATTCTGGAAGAAAACCTGATGGAGTCTGCAAAAGACCTGAGACTGGGACGGAGATTTGTCTTCCAACAAGACAATGATCCAAAACATAAAGCAAAATCTACAATGGAATGGTTCACAAATAAACATATCCAGGTGTTAGAATGGCCAAGTCGAAGTCCAGACCTGAATCCAATCGAGAATCTGTGGAAAGAACTGAAAACTGCTGTTCACAAATGCTCTCCATCCAACCTCACTGAGCTCGAGCTGTTTTGCAAGGAGGAATGGGCAAAAATTTCAGTCTCTCGATGTGCAAAACTGATAGAGACATACCCCAAGGGACTTACAGCTGTAATCGCAGCAAAAGGTGGCGCTACAAAGTATTAACTTAAGGGGGCTGAATAATTTTGCACGCACAATTTTTCAGTTTTTTGTTTATTAAAAAAGTTTGAAATATCCAATAAATATTAAATAAATATCCTGAAATGTGGCAAAAGGTCGAAAAGTTCAAGGGGGCCGAATACTTTCGCAAGGCACTGTACATGTACAGTACAACTGAAGAAACACAAAGAAAAAAACATTAAGAGACCACTGCACCTTTTTCTTTCCTTTCCAAAAAAGTTGAAAAGGAAAGTTTTGAGTGAGGAACTGAAGCGTTCAATTTGCAGTGGCCTCTTAATTTTAACCCTTCTGTTCCTCACTCAAAACCTTCCTTTTCGACTTTTTTGGAAAGGAAAGAAAAAGGTGCAGTGGTCTCTTAATTTTTTCCGGAGCTGTATGTTATTGTGTTACAACATGAACTCAAAATTCATTCAATTAGGAGGAATTATTCTAAATGAATTACAAATACAAAACAGAAAATAATTGAGTGCATAAGTATTCACATTTTTAGTCAATATTTGGTACATCCACCTATGGCAGCATTTACAACCATGTGCCTATTTGGATGAGTCTCTACCAGCTTTACACACCTGGACACAGCTTTTCTTTGCTGCATACATTTCACCCCCTATCTTTACAAGCTTTCCAGGCCCACATGCAGGGAAGCATCCCAGCAGCATGAGGCTGCCGCCGCCATGCTCCACAGTAGGGGTGGTGTTCTCAGGAAGATGTGCGGTGTTAGACTTGTGTCCAACATAGTATTAAATGTTAAGGCCAAAAAGCTCTATTTTGTGAACATTAAACCATAGAATCTTCTTACACTTGGTCTAAGTCTTCCACAGGCCTCCTGGCAAACTGTAGCCGAGATGTGTTGTCAAATATTTTCTTTTTGCCACTCTCCTATAAAGGTCACTGTTGTGAAGCACCTGGGCCATGTGCACATGTGCATGTGTGTGTTGGTATGTGGGCGTGTTTTCAGGTCATGCCATTGTGTAAACCCTTGCATAGCCTGTTAAACTAGTCGTTATTCTTTGTTTAACTGGTCGAACATGAACTCAGTTGCATTTACTGGAAAGAAAATTGTATAGTTATGGGTAAAATTCTGGCGAGGAAGAAGTTTCAACTTCAAGGAATAAGGCTGAAAAAGCGCTGACGAGTCCTAATTATTTTGTGGTAAAAAACGAAGATAACGCCACTACTGTCTTTACCTTCATCTGCCAACAAAAATGTAAGTACTTATAATTTTAAAAATAATTTAAAAAATTCATTACAAGTGGCTTGGTAGGACAGTAGTACTCTTCAAATTCAGCAATAGAAATTAGGTCAAACAGTAAAATATTTTTTATAAACAGGCAGCTCAGGCAAGGGATAATGGGGATCCTAATGAATACAGAGCATTCAGAAAGTAGTCAGACCCCTTTACTTCTTCCACATTTTGTTACAGCCTTATCCTAAAATGGATAAAATAGATTTTTTTCCTCACCAATCTACAAAAAATCCCCCAAAATGACCTAGGAAAACAGGTTTGACAATAATAGTTTTGCAAATTTAATAAAAAAATAAAAACAGAAATATCGCAATTACATAAGTATTCAGACCCTTTGCAGTGACACTCAAAATTGAGCTCAGATGCATCCTGTTTCCATTCATCATCCTTGAGATGTTTACACAAATTGATTGGTGTCCACCTGTGCTAAATGAAATAGATTGGACATGATTTGGAAACAGGCACATGCCTGTTTATATAAGGTCCCATAGCTGACAGTACAGAGCAAAGTCCAAGCCATAAGGTTGAGGGAACTGCCTGTAGCGCTTCATTCCAACCATTTTATAGTTCAGTTCAGAATACAAAACAAGAAAAAGAATCGGGCAGGCCTAGTTCAGCCGGCCCGCGATTGGAAGAGAGGAATATTGTAACCCCTGGCTGGATTCGATCTATGGTTTCCTATGTGGTAGAATGTGTCTTTAACCACTACACTATGTAAACAGCGGGTCTTGATGCACGTGACACGTGTGTTGGGATGTGGTGTCTGTTTACTTCTGCATTGTCAAACCAATTAGTCAAAACTCCATGGATCTTGAATCTAGTTCCCTACATTAGCTAACATCCAAAACAACAAGTATAACAGGGACGCTACACTACATTCAACACAGTAAATTAAAACAGATTACTGTAGATGGCTAGCTAATAGCAAAACAGTAATGAAAATAATGACTCCAATCACTCCATGGCTGCTTCCACTAAGCTATGTGAACTAAGCTATGTAAATCAAAATCGAGAGGAATGTGTTTGTTGTCGTTGCACTTCATCCATCGTAATATAACCATAAACAGTTATACTATAGGCTTACTATAATGTAGCTACTGAAGCTTGTAGCCAGCGAAGTTTTAGTCTAGCTATACAGTACCTATAATGAAAACAATGACTCCAACCACTCCGTGGCTGGTTCGTTCCTTTAGAAAACAATAACAGTTGAATAGCCAACCACTGCGCTATGTAAATCGAAAGCACAATGTTCCTTGTCGGTGCAGTTCGTCCATCACAATATACCGTAGACAGTTTTATTTTAGGCTTACTATAACGTAGCTACTGAAGCGTGTAGCCAGCATAGTTTTAGTGTATCCTGAACAAATCCTAGTACCTAATTTGTTTTGTCCGTTGCGGGGATCAAACGCCGGTCGCCTAAATGGCAGTCTGTGTCTCTAACAACTATGCAATTTAACAATGAGTAGTGTGTTTGTCACTCCCTCACCCACTTACTCAGTAAGAGACATTTGCTGTTCTTGGCCCGGCTCCGCTATAGCGGTCCGGCAAAAACGTTTTTCTGGCTGCAACAGAAGCTTCTGTCAAAAAAATCCTAGTATTTGTCTCCCTCCGGTGGTCAGCTACATCATTACAGGCTTGAGAGTGACGGATCTAAAATGTTCCACTGGGCTGGTGCTCAGAAAATGTCTACTGGAGAGCTGCTAGTATGAGTAAGAGCATGTTGGATTGGTTTTGAACACCTGGTTGTATATACCTTATAATCAAAGTTGAAGTACGTAGATCAATGATAATGGGACATAAAATATAATTCAGCCTATAAAAGTGAACAGATAATTCTGTGCGGAATTATACATTTTTGGGGTTGTAGGAAAAAAAAAATTACTTTTCAAAGTGAGTCTCCCCTTGTCAATAAGAGGCACACAAATTGTCAAAACGTTGATTAAGGTGCTAACAAGTAAAAAACATTTAGCCATAACAAATGTCAGAGACGTCGTTAGGATCACAATACATTCAGGGCTTAGCCCACCCACCTGCCCCGCCCGGGACATAAAGCACAGGGTTTTGAATGTACATGCGGAAATTTTCGATGTACACGCTGGCGGCCTACACATCTACATTGTCATAATGCGCGATCGGAATTGTAGATGAATAGATCAGGGGCTATTTTTTTTTTTTGGTCAACTTGAGATCTGGGGCTATTCATAAAAGATCCGGGGCTAATAGCCCCAGATGCCCAGGCCTAACGACGCCACTGACAAATGTCATGATATGCTTTCTAAATACTGTATATATACACAGGCCAGCTGACAGTCTTGCCTGGGCCCGGGACGAGATAATCTTAGATGGGCCCTTTAATGTCAACCCAATGTCAGTTCTGGGCCCCCCCTACCCTGGGCCCTGGACAACAGACCCGTTTGTCCCCCCCTATCGGCGGGCCTGCATATACATATAAAAAACTCCAGCTGAAAGCCAAAGGCTATACAGTAACTGTACTGTAGATGTCTACTAAAATAATTACACTCTAGCCACATGAATGCATTCATAGCAAAACAAGGAAAACATGTGGAAAAGGTGCCACCAGCTTTAGACCCAAACTGCTCCTTTAAGGCAATCAGGATAAGAGGTCTGCTAAATGTTTTCAATTTTTTTTCTGTAAAGATCACCATGGTGGATAACACAGATCATTTTTGGCCGGAAACAGACTCAGAACTAGACATTATTACAGAGGATGAAGTTAAAATAGTAAGAAGAGAGATTGAAGAAGCACTGGAGAACGAGAGCTTGACCTCAGCTGCAGGCAAGATCCAAGACTTCTTGGAGGAGATTCAAAATGTTGATCTGAACATTGCCATAACAGGGGAGTCAGGCTCAGGTAAATCCACCTTTATCAATGCTTTCCGGGGTCTGGATGATGAAGCCGAAGATTCTGCTGCAACTGGTGTGGTAGAAACCACTATGGAGGTGAAGGATTACCCCCACCCCAAGCACCCCAATGTCAAGCTGTGGGATCTCCCTGGTGTTGGCACCCCTAACTTCAAACCTGAAGATTACATACAGAAAGTGGAATTTGATCGCTATGATGTCTTCATCATAATCTCATCAGTGCGTTTCAAAGCCAATGATGTTCTGCTGGCTAAGGAAATCCAGAAAATGAAGAAGTTCTATTTTGTGCGCTCCAAGATAGATGATTCTATGGCTGCAGAGAAAAGAAGGAAGAAGAATTTCAACCAGGATGAGACTCTAGAAAGAATCAGACTAAACTGCATCAAAGGTTTGATAAATGTTGTGACTACAGTTTGATAGATACAATATTTCTGTAAGTACATGTACAGTATAACTGAAGAAACAGAAAGACAAAATCTTATTTCAGATGAGATTTTACTGTGTTTTTATTTGCCTTTCCTTTTTTTACCCCTCAGGGCTTAAGGAGGAGGATCTAGGCTGTTCTAAGGTCTTCCTGATTTCCAGTTTTGAGCTCCATCTCTATGATTTCCCAGACCTGGAGGAGACAATGGAGAAAGAGCTTCCTGCTCACAAGAGGCAAACACTACTTATGTCCATCCCTAATTTAACCCTGGAAATCAACCAAAGGAAGAAAGAGGCTTTGCTTTCCTGTGTGTGGAGGTCTGCTCTTAAATCTGGTCTTGCAGCCACTATACCTATTCCAGGGCTTTCCTTTGCTGCAGATGTAAAAATCTTGATAGACGAGATCTATAAGTATTATCATGCTTTTGGTCTTGATGATGAGTCTTTGCAGAACCTTGCTGAGAGAATGGATGTGACAGTGGAGGAGCTGAAAACAGTTATCAAGTCTCCTCTACTGAGCGAGGTAAAGCATGACCTGATTGTAAAGATGTTGACGAAGGCTGCAGGGGGAGGGTTGATGATTGCAGAGTACTGGGCAAGTACCATTCCTGTCATTGGCTCCATGGCCGCTGGGGCGTTGTCATTCGGTACCACCCACTACATGCTGAAGAGCTGTCTGAATGAGCTGTCGGAAGATGCAAAAAATGTACTTATGAAGGCTCTGAAGGCCAGCGATGTGTGATTGGTTTTTATATATTCTTTTGCTTAGCCAGAGGTTTGGGTGTACATGCAGTTATTAGGAGCAACTCTGCAAGACTTTAGTTTTAATTTCTTTGCGTATTATTGTCTCTGAAACAATATTATACAGTATTCAGCATGTACATTTACACCATGTAGAATTGAAATACAATTGATTAATAGGATTATGAAATCAAAAAATGAAATAAAGCTAGACACATTATACATACATTATAATTTGAAATCATATGAACGTTTGTCATGTTTTCTAGATGTCATCTCCTGAATCTCTTATGCGTTATGATCTCAACTTCACCTATTCTGAACGGAGAATCCAATTGCAGTTAACAAACACACCACCCGATGGCGGCATTGAGTAGTACACCACTGTTTAATAGTAATTATTCCAGGCAGTAGATGGTGGTAGATGCTCACTTTATATGGGTTTCTACGACACGCTGTAAAAACGTTTCTCTTATGAATCTTGTTGGTGCTGGTCTTTCTGATAAAACCAGGTAATGCTGCAGCCCAAAGGTATCATTGCTGCCTCATATGCATTTTCAATAGTTTTTGGAAAGAGGAAATCTGTATCCAGTATTGTGGTTTAAAAAGTCTACATGATGCAAACACCAAACATTATATACAGTATACACAAATTAAACTATATATATATATATATATATATATATATATATATATATATATATATGATATACATTATATATGATATAACCACTCAGTCCCACATGGCACCCATGGTGTGGGATTCAACTTGTATCACTGAAGTTTAACTACCTCAGAGCTGAAGGTCATCAGCCTTAAAGCAGGATTCAGTCTGTATCACTGGAGTATAATATCCTTAGACCAGGATTCAGTCTGTATCACTGAAGAAACAACATTATAGCGGGTCACTCGTTAGCAGAGCATTAACGGTAAACAATGCATATGTAGACTCAATAAATCACCCTTTAAAAATGTGATTGTGAAATCTCCATCAGTTCGGATACACAGACTGATCAGAGCCCTCTGTCCTGAGGAGCCATTGTCAATTTCTCCTCTCAACAGGAAGGGGAGGCAGAGAACATGGAGGCAGAGAACTCCACCCCCGTCAGTCTACCGTCAACACTGAACACATGAAGGCAAGCAGAATAACATGAATACCTGATCCGGAGAGAACCAAGGAAAAGTTGAATTCATTCTCAAGAACCGAACAGTGGGGAGTGACAGTTAAAAATATGAATAACTTATCCCTCTTCCCCATGGTTGGAGCAGACTCTCCATTCTCTCCTCAGCCATTTAACAACCTGCAAGAGTCACCTTCATCATCAATGACATCATCAAAGAGATATGTTTTCCAGCTAATGAGTGGCTCAGCTTGCTAAGGCATTGCATCAAACTGCTGCCCGGCTTCACCTTGTGGTGGGTCAGGGTCCTACAAGCTACTGTCAATAGTCAAAGGAGTGTTTGCCTGTATTGGTCCGCCTGGTTAGTCGAGAAGTGTGATAAGAAGCAGTACAGCTTGACAGTACATGTATCAGAGGACACATATCCCAATGTATGACTCTCCTGCGACCTTTGGGAGTTGCTGTGATTAGATAATGTTACAACTATCAAATATCACAACATTGGAGTGAGAGAATAAAATTAACAAATGTCTTTTCACACTTGAATTTTTATTGAGATCAGTAGTTACCAGTTGTGACAGACTTGATCAGTAATGCAGCAGACTATTGCACCCTTGATGTTGTAAGACAGAGATCCAGCTGGCACTCCTGTTAAGGGTGTTAATATTCATATGGGACGAAAACCCTTATTGTGGCCTTTTCAGAAAAGCTGTGGGACTTTTCCACTGTCATTGAAATTCGTAATTGTGTTTGTCTTCTAATTTTGAGGCAGTATTGCTTTCCTATGAACTGTTGTTTTGTAACGACTAAGACTTCTGTTGTACATAGGAATCACTGAAGGAAACAGGTTTAACCTTTTATTTTTGTCTTTTTTTGTTGTCTGAGATGCTGTGAAAACCCTTGACTAGGGCTTGTTTACGTTAAGCTACATTTTCCGAGACATATCGAAGAAAACTCGAGACATCAAATTATTTTGTTGGGGGAACTTGCAGAGACTGAAAGCTCAAGACGCCACTTTCTGAGGTAGCATGCGCCACATTTTTGGAAAAGATCCCCTGTGAGTTTTGCATGCGTGAAGACATCTGTGTCCGAACTGTATCAAGTTTCTGTGTAGTGCACGTACATATTGCTCGATTATCCCACAGTTGACAGCCGCAATCCCGCGTGGTACGTCTCGAACATGCCGATGACACTTCAAACGCTGTGTAAGTAATTACGCAAACTTAGTCCATCTTGCGTTTTATTCTCTCTCTCGTACTGTAATCAAAGGTTGTTATTAAGGATGACGTTGGGACGCAAGATGTCTCAAGATGTCTCAGACTGCCTTCATACCCTTAACCCTTGTAACAAGACATTGCTGACATGTCCATTAGTTGAAGGTATACGGTTGTTTTGAACTTCTGTTACATACCGTCTTACATGTCTGTGTTTTGATATTCCAGAATAATTCCAGAGCTCTTTCCTGCGGGTCACTTCCACGGCAGGAGTCTTTTGTGCATCCAGACTTTCGGTTTGGGCAGTCACTCAAACTGTCTCTCGTCACCACATAATATTTATTTAGTGCTTCTCAAAAGGCCTTGTGAAACAAATCGTGGACCGAGAAAAATAAGAAACAATCTGAACCCCGCGCCCCTGTCAGCCTTGGTGATGACATCATCCAAGGGTACGATAACAGAGCAGTGATCCTCACTGGTTGCCTCCCAAACAGCACCCTACTCTATACATAGTGCACTTCAGGACATGTGATTCTGGTCAAACATAGTGAACTGTATAGGGATCAGGGCGCCATTTGCAATAGCAAGAAACAGGCAGCTTCACTGTCCTACACAGTTCTTCTTGGAGACCTGCAATACAGGACCATCACTGGACCACATTACAGCCAATAAAGGTAAGGCTTTCAAACAGACCTGCAGTTTCTAGTCCTCCGGTTGAAGAGCTGTAGTGAAATCTATGAAAGAGCTGTAGTGAAATCTGTGAGTGAGCTGTAGTGAGATCTGTGAGTGAGCTGTAGTGAGATCTGTGAGTGAGCTGTGGTGAGATCTGTGAGTGAGCTGTGGTGAGATCTGTGAGTGAGCTGTGGTGAGATCTGTGAGAGAGCTGTGGTGAGATCTGTGAGTGAACTTTGGTGAGATCTGTGAGAGAGCTGTGGTGAGATCAGTGAGTGAGCTGTAGTGAGATCTGTGAGTGAGCTGTAGTGATATCTGTGAGTGAGCTGTTGTGAGATCTGTGAGAGAGCTGTGGTGAGATCTGTGAGAGAGCTGTGGTAATCATCATCACTCTGAGAGATCTACAAACAGGGGCGTTGGTTCTGTTGACTGGAGCTATACTCTACAGGTTTGTATTGTGTTCTGGTTTAAGACGTGTTGCCATTTAATTTCCCAGACATGTACTGTATGCAGGGTTCATTAACTGGGCACTGTTGGATATCCAAGAACCCACTATCCTGCGTTCTATAAAGTGTCACAACATTATTGACACAGAAACGGAATGTCTGAATACACACATGCATGATGGATACTTTGCATGTAACCGTGTTGCTGACACTATCTGACTTATCTGAAGTTGATTCAGATAACAATTTTTGTTTGAAAGTTTTTTCTTCAAACAAAATAATTTCTGGGACTAAAGTCCTAAGTAACATTACTGGACTTTTTTTTTTGGAAAGAGGAAGACAGAGAGAGCTTTTCAGTGCGATCAGCTCCTTTGTTATTATTTAACTATATTAATGGCAGGCATGTCCATGGAATTAATATATAATGTATCAGTATACATGCCTATGTAATATTTACTCATGATGTCTTTTTTTTTAATTATCAAACTTGATTCATACAGCAAATTTCTTATGTTAAAATGCAATCCTAGGTGCTTCACAAGTAAAAAGAAAAGGAGTAGAAGCAGAATGCTGCTGTAGAAAATCTAGCACGGATGCTTGTTTGTAGTTATTGCCCTCACCTTTGATCCTGATCACTGTTCCTTTTTAAGATCCTTCTACCCTCTTGTATCTTATCGGTCATTGTTTGTTTTCATCTTTTTGTAATGTTCTGTTTTCATTTTTGTTTTGCTACATCTTAGTTATTTTTATTAAAAGTCCTCTGTATTCCCTGCGTCTGTGTCCTGCCTCCTGCTCTCAACGTTAAAATGGGGGGGCAGGGTGAGGAGAAATACAACCCCAGTACATTCCACTGAGCTGAATCTTTCAATGCTTTTTCCATTACTTTTACTGAACTAGTGAATCAAAACAGATTCCTAATTAATAAGTATCATCCCACAAAACTATCCAAATGAATCATTCTTAATTACACAACGAAAGAATATATGTATATAGAGTAGATTAATAAAAGAGATGGCATGTTGATGTTAATATACGGCAGCATGATATTGACTGTCACAAAAAATGATACGTTTGGATAGTAATGTGTTGATCTACGGGTTCAGACATTTGTAGGTTTAAGAATAGCATCATGCTCAGTAAGGCAAAGCATACAGTCAGCAATGTATAAAATATATGGCTGATTCCAGGTGGTTAATAAAATGTCTAGAAGACCAAAGCAATTATTTATATATTCTTATATAAATTGCTTCAGTAGAAAATTATTCCACCTTCTGATAGGCTTGACCATTCATCTTCTGTGTGTGGCATCAGTATTTAGTGTTCAAAGCTTTTTGGTTTGTTTCTGTTTAACCCTATTCTGACCTTGTTTGGATATTTAGAGACACTCAAACCTGAGAGGCAGAAGTGAAAAAAATCAATTTAATTTTGAGATTTTCACATTGATGAAATGACGTGTTTGACGTGTTGTAAACAACATCCAATGGAAAATTGGCAACTGTGAAGATACATGAACATAGACATACACTCGCACACACTTACGCATAAACACGCCTGAACACCCAAATCACACACAACTGAACAAAGTGTAATAGTTCACTCTTTGATATATAGTAATTGAAATACTTTTTCTTATTTATCAGTGTGTTCATGTGGTGTCAGTGGTGTTGTTTTATGTTCCATGCGGACCCCAAGAGGGGCAGCTGCTGCATCCGCAAAAGCTAATGGGGATCCTGATGAATGAACAAATAAACACACTGCAAACATAAGACCACACCCTTAAGTTTAGACCACACCTATTCAATTTAGGCCACACACTTATGTTTAGACCACACATATTCAATTTAGACCACACCCTTAGGTTTAGACCATACCTATTCAATTTAGACCACACCCTTATGTTTAGACCACACCTATTCAATTTAGACCACACACTTATGTTTAGACCACACCTATTCAATTTAGACCACACCCTTATGTTTAGACCACACCTATTCAATTTAGACGGCACTCTTAAGTTATGACCACCCCTGGTTGTTGATCTTGTTTTGATTCCCAATAGTAACAGAACGACTTGTTTGTTCTCCTTGACAGGTAGATCTGAACCAAAGCTTCTCTACCGTCGTCTATCGACCGGGTCCATGACAACCCTCACATGCCAGCCCCTGAAGCAGCATCATACTGACAACTCAGCCAAACATCCGAACCAAACCTCAGAAGATGTTTCCTCTAAACTAACCCCATGACACTCCATCCGGTCTGGGCTTTGCTCTGACTCCACCTGTTCTGATCTATTCTGGATGTTGCTCTGATTCCACCTGTTTTGATTCGGTCTGGGCATTGCTCTGACTCTACCTGTTCTGATCTATTCTGGACGTTGCTCTGACTCCACCTGTTCTGATCTATTCTGGACGTTGCTCTGACTCCACCTGTTCTGATCTATTCTGGATGTTGCTCTTACTCTACCTATTCTGATCTATTCTGGACGTTGCTCTGACTCCACCTGTTCTGATCTATTCTGGGGGTTGCTCTGACTCCACCTGTTCTGATCTATTCTGGGCATTGCTCTGACTCTACCTGTTCTGATCTATTCTGGACGTTGCTCTGACTCCACCTGTTCTGATCTATTCTGGGGGTTGCTCT
>JACXGI010006116.1:14915-31568 GCA_016801175.1 Esox masquinongy | reverse complement strand
CGCAACAAGAACCTCCACTCGCCCATGTACATGTTCATCTGCAGCCTGGCCGCCTTCAACACCATCTCCTCCCTCTCCAAGACCTGGGAGAACCTGATGCTGGTGCTCAGAGATGTGGGACACCTGGACTCCAGAGACGACCACATCCTGAAGGTCGACGACATCATGGACACTCTGCTCTGCATGTCCTTGATTGGTTCCATTTGTAGTTTCCTGGCCATAGCCGTGGACCGCTACGTCACCATTTTCCACGCGTTGCGCTACCACAACATCGTGACCACGAGGCGCGCCACCGCCGTCCTGGCGGGGATCTGGGCGGTGTGCGGCGGCACTGGGGCGTTCATGGTGGCGCTCTTCCAAGCTGCGTACGTCAAGATCCTCTTCCTGGTGCTCATCATCGTCTCCCTGCTGCTCATCCTCTTCCTCTACGGCCACATGTTCCTGCTGGCCCGGTCCCACGGCAGGAGGATCGCATCTCTGCCGGGGGGTGCCGTGCCACGCCGCAGCCTCCGGGGGGCGGTGACGCTGACCATCCTGTTGGGGGTGTTCATGGTGTGCTGCGCGCCCTTCTTTCTGCACCTCATCCTCGTCACGGTGTGCCTGGACAACGCGTACTGCGAGTGCTACCGCTCGCTGTTCCAGCTGCACCTGGTCCTGCTGATGAGCCACGCCGTCATTGACCCCGCTATCTACGCCTTTCGGAGCGCCGAGCTGCGGCACACCTTCAGGAAGATGCTGCTCTGCTCTGACTCACGACTCTGCTACAAGGTCAAGGCTCTGTTTGAATGAACGGCTTTGTCTGCTTTCCTACTGACTCCCTATTCCCATCAGTGTGCACTATTCTAGACTAGAGTTGTAGATAATGTGTCTCTGTGTCTATCGTATCAGTCCTCTGTTAGGTGTCTCTGTGTCTATCGTATCAGTCCTCTGTTAGGTGTCTCTGTGTCTATAGTATCTCTTCTCTGATAGATCTCTCTGCGTGTCTATACTATTAGTCCTCTGTTAGGTGTCTGTGTGTCTACAGTATCTGTTCTCTCTTTGGTGCACCATGGTAAATTTAGCAAACAAGGCTATGAAAAACGTTACAGTTGTTTCTCATCTTGATTTTACACTCAACATTTAAGAGAAATCTAATATTTGATTGAGGCGAAATTGTCAAAAGAAAGAAAATCTTTATAAATAAAAATGTTCCTCAAAAGCATGTCACAATTATAGGTATGCATTTTGTACTTTGTGCATCCTTGCCAAGATCAAAGCACTGAGTCTTTACTTATAATGGGCGAACACACAGCAAGGGATGTGAGACCATTTATTCTTGGTCCTTACTTGTGGACCCTCTTCTTCGGCTAATGACCTAGTTTTATTCTCTTCACAGAGGCAGACGGATATCGGTTTAATATTGCCTGGTACTTGACAGAGTCCATGATGCCATGTATTTTAATGAGGTTTCCCCGGGACATTTGGAGGCAAAACAGACACACGATATTACATGTCTACCACCATACATCACAGTGGGTGACTCTATTTTTGGGGAGCCTGAACACATTTCGTTTGATGACTTTTGTGATCACATGCATATGATAGTGATTCACGCATATGAACGGCCAGCGTCTACGAACGAAACCCAACGTTCTGGCCGTCTCAGAATTTTGGCTCGGAAAATTACATTCAAACTCAGAGCATCCCGTTCCTGGTTATCAATTTCTTTTCCATCAAGATACAGTGGATATAAAAAGTGTACACACCCCTGTTAAAATGCCAGGTTCTTGTGATGTAAAAGAATGAGACAAAGATAAATCATGTCAGAACTTTTTCCACCTTTAATGTGACCTATAACGTGAACAATTCAATTGAAAAACAAACTGAAACTTTGAGGGGGAAAAATAAAAATAAAAAACCCACAATAACCTGGTTGCATAAGTGTGCACACCCTTAAACTAATACTTTGTTGAAGCACCTTTTGATTTTATTACAGCACTCAGTCTTTTTGGGTAGGAGTCTATTAGCATGGCACATCTTAACATGGCAATATTTGCCCACTCTTCTTTGCTAAAGCGCTCCAAATCTGTCAGATTGCGAGGACATCTCCTGTGCACAACCCTCTTTAGATCACCCCACAGATGTTCAATTGGATTCAGGTCTGGGCTCTGGCTGGGCCATTCCAAAACGTTAATCTTCTTCTGGTGAAGCCTATGCTTTTGTGAATTTGAATGTGTGCTTTGGTTCGTTGTCGTGCTGAAATGTGAACTTCCTCTTCATCTTCAACTTTCTAACGGACGCCTGAAGGTTTTGTGCCAAAATTGCTTGGTATTTGGAACTGTTCATAATCCCTCCACCCTGACTAAGGCCCGGGTTCCAGCTGAAGAAAAACAGCCCCGAAGCATGATGCTGCCACCACCATGCTTCACTGTGGGTATGGTGTTCTTTGGGTGATGTGCAGTGTTGTTTTTGCGCCAAACATACCTTTTGGAATTATGGCCAAAAAGTTCAACCTTGGTTTCATCGGACCATAACACATTTTCCCACATGCTTTTGGGGGACTTGATATTTGTTTTTGCAAACTTCAGCCGGGGTTTTCTTTGTAAGAAAAGGCTTCCGTCTTGCCACCCTACCCCATAGCCCATTCATATGAAGAATACGGGAGATTTTTGTCACATGTAGCACACAGCCAGTACTTGCCAGAAATTCCTGCAGTTCTTTTAATGTTGCTGTAGGCCTCTTGGAAGCCTCCCTGACCAATTTTCTTCTTGTCTTTTCATCAATTTTGGAGGGACGTCCAGTTCTTGGTAATGTCTCTGTTGTGACATATTTTCTCCACTTGATGATGACTGTCTACACTGTGTTCCATGGTATATCTAATGCTTTGGATATTCTTTTGTTCCCTTCTCCTGACTGATATCTTTCAACAATGAGATCTCTCTGATGCTTTGGAAGGTCTCTGCAGACCATGGCTTTTGCTCTGAGATGCAACTAAGAAAATGTCAGGAAAATCCTACTAGAACAGCTGAACTTTATTTGTGATTAATCAGAGTCACTTTAAATGATGGCAGGTATGTAATGACTTCTATTTAACATGAGTTTGAATGTGATTGGTTAATTCTGAACACAGCCACATCCCTAGTTATAAGAGGGTGTGCACACTTATGCAACCAGGTTATTGTAAGGTTTTTATTTTTCATTTTTCCCCCTCGAAGATTTCAGTTTGTTTTTCAATTGAATTGTTCACATTATAGGTCACATTAAGAGTGGAAAAAGTTCTGACATGATTTATCTTTGTCTCATTCTTTTACATAACAGAAACCTGGCATTTTAACAGGGGTGTGTAGACTTTTTATATCCACTGTAGATCCTACAAGGGTGGATGGGTAGCTATCTTTTGTGAGGATAATCTGCAATGCTCTGTCATTTTATATTAATCTGTGCCCAAACAGTTTGAGCAGCAGCTTCTTTAATTTCAAGTCTCAAGAAACATTTCTTCCTTGCTCCCGATCTGTCTCCCACCCTGCGTCCTTCTCTCTAGGCTTTTCCACCTCTCTGTTTTTCTTTTCTTTCTCCCTCAGTCTTTTCCTCCCTCTGTCTCTCTCTCCCGCCACCCCTCTTTTTTGCGTGCACTCTCTGTCTCCCTTCGTTTCCTCCTCTCTCTGCCTGTTTGTTTCTCTCTTTTTCTCTCTCTGTCTCCCTCCAGTGTGACCCTAACTCAGTCTCTCTTTCATTCTCTCTCTCTCTGTCTCTCGTCCTCTGTCTCTATCTTCCCAATTCTTTGTTCCACACTTGATTCTCCTTCCTCTCAACCCTGTCCTCCTAACTGCTTGAAAACACGTTTGCATCACCCACCCATAAAAGCATTAAAAACCTAAAAAAAAAGACACTAATTTTTAGAGTTTGAAGACAAGTCCAGCGAGTGTGAAAGATTCTGGATCTGTAACTCAGCATGTTTACTTCTGCACTTTATTGAACAACACAGAAGTGAACATCTGGAACAAAGTGCACAATATCTAGGTTTATCAGTGATGTCAACTATGTCAACAATAACATATATGTAGTCAATTGTTTGTCATTAACACTGTCTGTATGGGCAACAAGGACATTCAGTCATCTGTACTACTTACTACTAGAGGGGTTACACTGGGATTTGGGAAGTGGGGAAGCCCTACTCTCTACTTTCCAGTTGTATCTAAAATGTTAAACTGCTGGCCAGTGGAAGTTCAGGAGCTCAGCTCCCCTAGGCCTCATTTCGAACATGGAGCTCAGCTCCAGCTGGCTCCCGTCCAGTTTAACCCCTGGATATATGTAGCAAATGGACATATTACATACTGGACCATATGTTTTACACTAATAATGTAAAGTGTCAAATGTCAAATCATCTTATTTCTGTGACTTAATTCCTTGAATTTTTTGATTAATATTTAGAAAATGTTAATTGGGAAGTGCACCTGGTGCATTCTGTATACCTTAATATGGGGGTCTTAGAAGTAAATCAAAAGACATCAGAAAAGAACACCGGATTGCCTGGAGAACAATGTCAAGTGTTACTGTGTTGGATGGATAAGTAAATAAATACTAAATGAACTGATGGTAAATATTTAAATATATATCTAAGCATTTTACAACACAGGATATTTCAATGGAATGGCTGTAGAAACAACATCACAAAAGCACAAGATGACGTAACATTTAGAATAAAAAGTGACATTGTAGTTTTAAAAAATCATATTATGGATACACAGATTTCGGCATTACTGACCTAACAGCATCAGAACATACACTTTTTTAAAATCTTTTTACATGAATCCTTACCACTTCACTTCCATCACTAAAACATTTAAATACTTAAGTACTTTAAACTCTGCTTAGGCTTGTCTGGATGGCCAAATGGACAGGTTAATGTTTTGGAGCGGCTGTAGATCCAGCATTTCTCAACTCCTTTTCGGTCTCGATATCCTGAAGGTTCCGAGTAAAGAGCTCAAAGGTTCCACGTTATACACTTAAGCATGACACAAATAGCCAGTCCACTTAGACAGCGTATGAAACACACGCAACACGGTCAGACAGCGTAGCGTACATCTGAGAAGTGGAATATGCAAATGAGGCTCTGCACTGGGCGTTTCCCCCAAGGCCCTAGCAACAGAGGATCTCCCTGAAGGTCTTCCTCATCTCCTGACTCCTGAAGGCGTAGATCAGGGGGTCGACGACGGAGTTGCACATGATGAGGATCAGGTACATGTTGAAGTGGGACATGAAGCATACGCAATAGAGGTTCCTGGGGCAGGAGATCATCAGGATGAGGTGGAGGAAGAAGGGCGCCCAGCACACGACGAAGATCCCCAGGAGGATGGTGAGGGTGACGGCCCCCTTCATGCTGGCCCGCTGGTGGACGGAGTTGTAGCCCGGCAGGGCGGCGATACGCTTCACGTGGGACCTCGCCAGCATGAACATGTGGATGTAGAGTGAGGCCATGAGCACCAGCATGGCGAAGAACATGGACACCAGGCAGACGATGACCGGCATGGTGTCGGAGTAGACGATGAAGACGATGCCGCAGCCCGTGCAGAAGGTCCAGATGCCGGCGATGATGCAGCCGGCGCGGCGCACCGTCACGATGTTGTGGTAGCGCAGCGCGTAGAAGATGGTCACGTAGCGGTCCACGGCGATCGCCAGCAGGGAGCACATGGACGCCACCACCGATATGCAGATCATGGAGTCGAAGACATTGTCCATCTGGCGGATGAAGCTGTCGTCCACGACCAGCTGTCGATTGGTCAGCAGGTAGATGACGATGGTCTCCCAGGCGTTGGAGACGCTCACCAGCATGTCGGCCACAGCTAGGGAGCAGACGAAGAAGTACATGGGGGAGTGGAGGTTCCTGTTCTTCACGATGGCACAGATGACCAGGATGTTCTCCAACAGGCTGATGATGCCCAAGGTCAGGAAGACCTCTGTGGCGATGTGCACCTGGACAGACCAAGACAACTCTATTAGGTGAGGTACAACGTTTGAATAGATTTGCGTTGTACATAAAGTAGGCCTACATGAGTGACTGAAAGAAGATAAAATAGATGTTGTGTACAATATTAATGAATCATATCATGGAATAAAGCTTATTCTGCCGTATATATACAGAGGAGAACGCCAAATGTACTGTAGTGTGCTAAATATGAAAGCCATTTGGTTTGTAGGAAAACAAAAAAGACCGTTTGTGGATCTGGGGAAAAAAAATGTGTGGTAGGAACTGTGAATCATTGTGTTGTTCATGAGAGGTGTTTAACATAATAATAGAACATTGTAATATTTACATATGTTGTAATACCATGATCAGTACAAAATATTGGGTGTAGTTGTGATACCTGCTCACAGGCTTTGGGCGTGGTCTTGTCTGGGGACAATGAGGAGTTCAGGAAGGAGTTGAATGAGGAGATTAAGGAGAAGTTGAACGAGGAGTTGAAGGAGGAGATAGAGAATAGAGCTTCCAGCTGGGAATGAATGTTCTCTGACAGGTTCATCTTCTATGTCTATCAGAAGTCTTTCTCTGCACACTAGGCAAAAAAACGTGTTGAATCAACATTGTTTCCAAGTTATTTCAAAAACATACAAAATGTATGTGAGGATATTCAATTAATAAAGGATATTGATTGTATTTACAAAAAGTCATGGAGACATTGTGTTTTTTTCACCCAACCTTAACTTAAATCCAAAGCCTTGGTGACTTACATTGTCAATTTCACATTGAATTCACACTAGTTAAGAACTCATTCCAATGTTAATCAAAACAAACGTCTCAAAAGCATTTGTGTCCAGCAGATTTGTTCCTCTGAGAGAGTAATGACATCAACAGGCTTAATTAGTTAAAAAAATATTCAGCATATTGACAGTTAACAATAATAATGTAAAACGGGTGTCAAACTGGTTCCATGGAGGGCCGAGTATCTGCAGGTTTTTGTTTTTTCTTTTAAATTGGAACCCAGTTCAGACCTAAACAACCAGGTGAGGCTAGAAACTAACCAATTAGTGACCTAATTAATCAATCAAGTACAAGGTGAGAGCGAACACCTGCAAAAACTCGGCCCTCCGTGGAACCAGTTTGACACCACTGATGTAAAAAAACGAGTTGAAGATAAATCATATAAAAAGTTGACCATTAAATTTTAATTACATCTAATCATTCTAATCTTAATGGTTTCAGAAGACAGAATGTTCATAATGAAAGGCCTTTAAAAGTGTACTCCTGGCACGGGATTTCTGGCTAGCCAGATTCAGAATGTCACACAAAAGTAATATTCATTGTGATGCTGTGACGGTGAGGTGACAGACAGCTCCGTTATCTCTCGCTTTTCCCGGATTCCCATTGTTCAAGAACTCACCCCGGACTCCTTCGTTTGTCTTGTCTCCAATTGTCACTCACACCAGGTCCCAATTTAGTCATTAGTATGTGTTTAAATGTTTCTCCTCTGCTCTCCTCACATGTCGGTTATTGTTTCCCTGTCGCCGTATGTTGTTCACGTCAGTGATGAGTGGTTTTTCGTTTTGGTTATACCTTTGCTTTCGATTCAGTTTGTTCGTGCTCGGTGTTTTTATTATATTGAAAACCAACATCGACCGCCACTCTGCCTACGCCTGGTTCCTCATCTCCACCATTACACACATCGTGACAGATGCAATAATGTCCAATGTTAACTTTGTATGTGACTTTGAATTGAAAAAATGTCCTAGCAATTCTGTTATCCTACAAACAGCGGGGTGTTGTCATACTCCATTTAAGTTCACATAGTTTGAAGAAGTTGACTAAAATGTGTAATTATTCTGTTCAATTTGAAATAGCTTGTGCGTAGATAACCAGAACAGCCCAGTATGAGTCCAAGAAAGAGCGAGGATTTGGTCATTATGGAAAAATCTAAGCGGCAAAGAGGTCTTGCTGTAAAAAAAAAACAAAGAAGAAAAATGTCCTGCATCAATTTTCCCTGCATTTATATCCGTTGGAGCATGAAAGATAAATAATGTGCAATAAGTAAGTGCAGTAGACTTCTCACAGCATGCTGTTAGCAAAAAAATAGACATGCCATAATTGATTTATGAACGATATACACAAATGATTTAAATCATATATAAGACAAATATATTTATTTATTCATATACTTATTTTCATGTTCTAGTTCCATCCAGACATTGGCAGTGTTAGTTTCACCTTTACACAGCCAGCCTTTGACCAATTATCTGGAAAACAATCCACAAAAAGGGTGTGTTTTTAATGAGATCCAGAGGAGTATAAACATAGCAACACTACTGATATTTTGCTTTTTGGGATTGGTTGTCGAGTGCCGTATAAGGTCACAGTCAGTAAGAGACCGTTCGTCAGAACATGTCAACCATATTTAGGGGACATCTCAGTGATAGGTTGTCCATCTACAAAATGACCTTTCAGTCAGGATATTTTAGTTCTCTGCATTACGCTTTGCTGTCCATTTATGTCTCTTTAAATCCCTCCACCAACAATTAAAATTGTCTCTAACTTTTAAAGAACCTGTTTTAGTCTTATATAAAGCCTGTATTAGTCGTATATAAAGCCTGTATTAGCCTCAAACCAATCCGGTATTAGGTCTTGTAAAAAGACAAGTATTTGTCTTGCATTAACTTGTATTAGACATACACCAAACCTGTATTAGACTTGTGTAAAACGTGTATTAGTCTTGCATAAACATGTATTAGACTTACGTAAACCTGTATTAGTCTTACATGAATGTGTATTAGAGTTAGATAAAACTTGAACTTGTGCATAAACTTGCAATGGACTTAAATAAAATCTGTATTATTCTTGTATAGATTTGTATTAGACTTACATAAAACCTGTTAGACTTATAAAAACCTGTATTAGTCTTGCATAAACTTGTATTAGATTTAGATAAAACCTGAATTATTCTTGCATAAACTTTTATTACCGTTTAAACCTTCATGAATCTAAAACAAAAACTGCAGCTTTTCCATTCTACATAATCAGTAAATGCACCGTCCTGCTGCCCCAGGTCAAAGTAAGTCTGATTAAATTGTTGAAAAAATGGAATGAAACTGGCTTGGAGGTCCAGAGTTGAGTTTGAGGGACGTATATGATAAAAAAAAATACAGTATTAGTCTTATATAAAAACCTATATTTTATGAAACCTAAACTACTCTTATAGAAAACCTGAATTTTATAAAACCATTATTAGTCTTACATAAAACAGGATTATATTAAAAAGGAAAAATAAGTCTTACATAAAACATGTCTTGTGTAAAACCTGTATCTTATAGAACCTGACGTATCCATCAATAAAGCCTGCTATCAGTGGAAAGGTCACCACCAAAGGGAACTGTAGGCTAACACACTCTGAGGTCTGTCATTACCACACTAACTCTACAAAGGAGTCCAACTCACCACCAATGGGACAGAAATGTACAGAGAACTCACCTCTTCTCAACCCTGTGAATGGGGAGTATATTCCTCAATATTGGCTACTTAAATATGGCTTACTGCTCAGCCATTTTAAATTAGTTTTTCTATAGGAATTACCAAGTGATCTATCAATAGAGATGGAATTGACATGTCAAACATGGTCTGTGTGAAACAACAGGCACAGAGAATAAACTATATGGATAACAGGAAATAGGTTTTCAAAAATAGCTTTTGAGGTATTTATAAGACTTGTAAATCTACACTAATTGAATGCTTCAGTAAATAACCAGAATATTACAAGCATCACAGTCTTTCTTTTTTGTTTTTACTCTTTAGTGAATTTTAATGTATCAGACGGGATAATCACAATGAAATGTAGTGCAGAAAAACAATCAATTAATCCAGTGCATAAAGCCCGTCTCCATAGTCTAATAGTCATGGTGGATAGGCCCGTCTCCATAGTCCAATAGTCATGGTGGATAGGCCCGTCTCCATAGTCCAATAGTCATGGTGGATAGGCCCGTCTCCATAGTCCAATAGTCATGGTGGATAGGCCAGCTTCTATAGTCCAATTGCCATGGTGGATAGGCCCGTCTCCATAGACTAATAGCCATGGTGGATAGGCCCATCTCCACAGTTAGAGGTGTGATGCATAGGCCCGCCTCTCTGGCCAATGGCCCTGGTAATTAGGCTTGCTCCCATAGACAATTGTCATCAAAACATTTATACAGGAGCAGATTCAACGCCACCAATGCTGGCTTCTTACCATTTCCATAAAAACAATACTCAGTGGGTAACACTGAGTCTCAACACGTATTTATGAGTAGCACTGAGTCTCTAAAGATATTTACGAGTAACACTGAGTCTCTACATATATCTATGGCCTGTCTAACAAAAAAATGTGCAAATGTGGAACATGCCTTCCTAATGGTTATAAAAAAATACCTACTTGTTGTTTGAAAGCCACCCGTGAACGTATCTGTCCCTCGTGGCATCTCATATGCTATGAAACCAATACAATTACATTAGACAAAAGCGAAAATTATTTTGAATATTTTGTTTGAATATTTTAGAAACGTAATGTGTCTTCTTGTTATCAAATCAGCTGCGAGAGGAAAGAGACAAATTTTTCATCACCAGACTCAACTTGATTATGAAAAGGGAAAATATATTGATGACCTTTGTTCATTTTATCAACAACATACGGCACATGAGACACCAAAGTAAGTGTTCATTCTGTCCGTGCCTTGTTGGATGGTAAACCTCTCTTATATCTGGATGTTTTTTCCAGAACTGATTGGGTGGACAGCGCCAATTTGAGACTCTGTTGTCTGTTAAATACGCTGTTAAAAACAGAGGCTTCCCAACCGGCAGAGTGGACTTTTTTAGTCCACTCTGATAAAACTAAAGCATGTAAGGCAGAAAAATACTTCCACATGTATTCAATAGCTACATCTATTCTGCAGTCATATTCTGTCTGAAAGCAGTCAAGATAGTAAATACAAAAGTACAGGACAACAAGACAAGAAAATAGTTTTCCTCACCTCGTTCAGGACATGTCAGACAGGGACAGATGGACGTTGCGGAAAAGCAGTGACAACAGAAATTACGCACGGCTTTAGGAGATCCTGCTGTTACCCAACGTCTGCAGAGATCAAATCAACACACAGTCCTGTGTAGCTGCTGCTTGCACTGCTACTACCAAGCACCAGGATGCTAGCTGCTCTGCTCTGAAAAGATGGAGGGAGGGAGGGAGGGAGGGAAGGAGGGGGAGAGAGAGAGAGAGAGGGAGAGAGAGAGAGAGAGAGAGAGAGAGAGACTCCACCTCCATTCAGAGCAGGGAGACAGCTAGTTAAAGGGTTGAAGTATTACAGTAGACTGGCTGGTTAAACTTTTAGAAAATAACAGGAGTGAAGCAAAGCACCATATACTGTGTGCAGGGAACTGCATATTATTGAGTCTCCAGACAATTGTACTTCTGGGACGTAAGGCCAATTAAAATGTACCAAAAGTTATCCATAGCTACTGTTTTTATTTAGCTTGGGTCCCAGGAATACAAATACTGCTTTATTAGGATTCTGGGCTGAAAACATCTCAGAACCCCTGGATTGAGGGAAATGTGAGGCCAGTGGGTTATAGTATCAGAGGAAATCCCTGAAGACCTCACAACATATCCCTCGAATCTGACAAATGTTTGATTTTTCAATTTGTTTACGTTACATCGACCTTCTTATTTTTTCTTGTAACACCCCCAACTGTGTAAGTAAGACAGGAGATCATGAAAGAAGTGACACAGTGCTTAAAGATATGCATTTAGGTTTTGGAGAACAGAATTCATCATGCCCAAACCTTTCCCCAAAATGTGCTACAAAACCAACTGTGACAACTAAACAGTTGGAGTTATAAACTAATAACAACCTTCTTTCACAAATCGCTGAGCTGCGTGTTTCCACCTGGCTGTCTGTAGGGGGGAAGGAGAAAAACGGTGTCATCCTCGTAAAAAAGATATCATGTGGGATGAGCCGTGAAATGGTGTACAGAGAGAAGAGAGGGACGTTTGTTAAAACTACAAGGAGATGAGCGAGGGTTGGAAAACAAACACATATTTGACAGAGCTAAAAAAAACAAACAGAAGTTTTCATTTCATCTTTGTTATTAAATTAGCCACAAGGTAAGATATTCAAGTGCAAGAGTGGCGTTGGGACTTCCTTTCTCACAGTCCTGATCTAACTCGGCAGAACAACGCGGCAGAATTGCCACCATTAAAGGGAGGTGGTTTCACCTCTTCCGGGAACTATTTAATTAGTCTGAGTACTAAAGCCTAACAAGTTCTTTCAGGCTTCGGTCATCCTTTTAGGCAGCAATGCTGCTGCCGCTTGACAAGAACGTCGCTTCCAACTTCTTTTTTCAAGAACTGGGGAGGCTTTGGTGCTCATACTAATTGGAGACAGCAATTTAATCCAGGCAGCGATGAGGCAAACTGAGAAATTGAGACAAAGTTTCTGTCAACATTCAGCCAGCAGCAAGTTACTGCTATGTCAGCAGTTAACTAACGTAAATGGTTGTAACTAGGGTACAGTATTAGGCTACAATAGAATAAGAAAATAAATCACTAAGCTGGACTGGTCTTGTCTCTTGTGTGAAGGCTTTGTGACACATTTTCTGTGTGGATTTGGAGGTAAACTTCAGATTATTGTCTTACTGGAAAATCCAATGACGATCCAATTTTAGCCTCCTGGCAGAGACAGGGAAGTTTTGGCCTTAAATCTCTTGTTTCCATTTATCCTAAAAAGGTTCCCAGGAAGAAAGCAAAACAGCCCCATCACATCACAGATCCACCACCACACTTCACTGTGGGTATTAGGTTCTTATCTGCATGACCATGGTTATTTTTATGACAAAAGGCTGGTGAAATTGTGAATTTTAATTTACTTTGAAAAGGAAAATACATCCAAACATTCCTGATAGTGTGGTTGACATAGCCACACAAACTGAGATTGACCACACTGTTATACATGACAAAACCAAAACAAAGACCGACAAGATACACAGGGAAATGAGGAAGTTGAATAGTGACAGTGATCAGGAACACAGGAGATGGTAATAATGAGAAACAAATGAGGGAGAGAGGGCGTTGAATCTCACTGGCACGGCAAGCCTGTCAGGAGGTGACACAACACATTTGTTCCTAATGATGAAGCTGCTGTGCTATTTAGCATTACACAATGTCATCTTCAGCCATTGGTCAAAACAACTGGGGGATGTACACTGATGAGCTAAAACATTATGACCACTCACAGATGAAGCAAACAACAATGATCATCTCCTAACAAGGGCACATGTCAAAGTCTGGGTAGATTAGATGGTAAGCGAACAATCAGTTCTCGTAGTCAACGTGTTGGATGCAGGAGAATTGGGCAGGAGTAAAGACCTGAGTGACTTCGACAAGGGCCAAATTGTTATGGCCAGACAACAGGGTCAGAGCATCTCTGAAAAGGCTAGGCTTGTGGGGTACTCCCGGTCAGCAGTGGTGAGTACCTTACGACAGTGATCCTTGGAGGGACATACCACAAACCGGTGACAGACTGTTGGGTGCCCAAGGCTCATCAATTTTCTTTTACATCATGTGGACGGCCATGTACATTTGCACCCTTTACCTGGAGAAGTGATTACACCGGGATGCATTGTGGGAAGACGACAAGCCGATGGATGGAGTGTGATGCCCTGGGCCAGTGGCGTCGTTAGGCCCCGGTTCTTTTATGAATAGCCCCAGATCTCAAATTGACCAAAAAATAATAATAATAAAAAATAGCCCCTGATCTATTAATCAATAATTCCGATCACGCATTATGATAGTGTATTTGTGTAGGCCGCTAGCAGTTACATCGAAATATTCCTCAAGTACATTCAAAGCCCTGTGCTTTCCGTCCCGGGGGGAGGGGGGATAGGGGTGGTGGGGCTAGGCCCCGAATGTATTGGGGTCCTAGCAAAGCCTCTGCTGTGGGCTATGTTCTGCTGGGAAACCGTGGGTCCGGGAACTCATGTGGATGTCATCAGTTTGATGTGTGCCACCTACCTAAACATTGTTGTAGACCGGGTACAACCCTTCATGGCAATGATATTCCCTGATGGCAGTGGCCTCTTTCAGCGGGATAATGCGTTATGCCACACTGCACACATTGTGTGGGAATGGATTGAGGAACATGATGAAGAGTTCAAGGCGTTTCTATGGCCTCCAAATTCCCCAGAACACAATCCGATTGAGCATCTGTGGGATGTGCTGGACCAACAAGTCCAATCCACGGCAGCTACACCTCCCAACTTACAGGACTTGAAGGATCTGCTGCTAATGTCTTGGTGCCAGATACCACAGGACACCAGGGGTCTTTTAGAGTTTGTGCCTCGGCGGGTCAACACTGTTTTGGTGGCACGTGGAGGACCAAAAGCATATAGGTAGGTGGTCACAAAGTTTTGGCTCATCAGTGTTTATTAAAGTAGATCTGTGTTAAGACACAGTAACTCCCTGCTACTTCACATCAGAAAATTGTTCAACATGTATGTGAATTCTCTTCATTATTTTCACCACAGCAGTCTTCTGTGTACTTTAGATCACACCAGGTCCAGTGATTTCAAGGGAAATGTCTCAACCTTAACTGCATAGATGACTCACAGGCATTAAGCTTTCTGTCATCTGTTCTGAGACAATTATTAACCCTTGTGTGTTTTCTTTTAATTAGAGATTTGCCGTAAGCTATTAAATTGTTTTTTCTAATGATCATAATATAATAAGATCTGACAGTTTTCAAATTGGTTTACTTTTGACATGTCCCTTTGACTGCACGGTATTGTTGTAGGAAACGGCTGGTAGGAGGAGCAGAAGAATGAGGAGCAGACGCGGGGAACGATCTCCTTGAAATCAACAGACCGGCCTCCACTCGCATTCCTCCTAACCGACGCCAGACTAACACAGTTTTTACATTCAATTTTGATGTACAATTTCCATAACAGGGACCCTAAAGGCGTTCAAACCAACTGTCCTTCACCTTTTCATCTGGGGAAGTCAGTATCTCAAAACAATGAGGTCAAGGCAAGATGATGTTGTATGCATTACTACATGGTATGGTGTTAACTATTCTTTTTGGAAGCAAGCTAGAGGAAAGATTTGCTCTGCCGTAAACAGCCTGTCTATAATCCATAGAGGGACAACGTTTGAGTTGACTTTTAGCTTTAGCTGTCCTGGAATTTCAACACTCAAGGCTGTGACTCTTGATGATTGTTTCACCATAGTAAGTGTCCTGCCTTAGGACCTCAAAGACACCACACGCTGAGCATGGTGCCTGAAAAACGCTGCTTCCGAATAACCGATCCATTCATACTAAGCCGAAGACTATAGAAATCGTTAAAAAAAAACATTAGTTCCATTGCAGGAAATGTCGGCTTGGTTGCTGCGATTCCGTTCGCAAACCATTCAAAAACTAAATTAAAAGCCAGCTTAAAATGCATGGCTTGGTCAAATTGGCGGCGTTTAGGCTGTGTGTGAAATGGGACATCAGGGTGCGGGAGCAAAGATGCCTGGGGAGAAAATAATGGTCGTACCTCAAATTAGTCAAATGATCACACCGAGGTTATATGAAAGGGACAGGTTATTCCAATGTACGTTGTTGGAACAGATAATTGTATTCATCAGATTATTTTCTTTAATTGGTGATTTCACAGTCTGATCGTATCGCCCAGGGCATGGTTGAACAAAGCGAACAATTTAGAATACTTTAATACGTTGGTTCTGTTGATTAGCTACTGCAGCGCGAAACACATGTTGAGATGGTTGGAGGATTCATTCAATTTACACAATTTGATACGGTGATGAAGACTATGGCCTTTTCTTCAACAGGGTACAGCTCCAGCAATATTTTCTGATCAGCAATAATAATATCGTGTAATTGCATTTACAGATGGAGTTGTTTTTACAGTTGTCATAAAAAATGTCCTATATGTTCACATATGGTTCAGGTCTTTCAGTCTTCTGAATGTCTGAGTAAAGACACAATATTTCCTGCATCACCCATGAAATAGTTTTCTCAGAAGGCTGCATTAAACACTCCTGATCTGTATCAAGCCCAATTAGATTCAGAAGATCTGAGGTTAATCTGTTACTACTACTTAGAGAGATCTGCTCCGCTTCAAATGGAATATGTGACATTTTATGTATATCAAGACATCATACTGAGACCAAGGTCTGTTTTTTATGAAGGAAAGGTTGCTGAGAACATTATGGAGGAGAGGGTTTTGAAGACATTACATAGGAGAGAGTGTTGGGGACATTATATCGGAGAGGGTGTTGAGAACATTGTATAGGAGAGGGTGATGAAAACATTATATAGGAGAGTGTGTTGGGGATATTATATAGCAGTGGGTGTTGAGAACATTATATAGGAAAGGGTGTTGAAAACATTATAGAGAAGAGGGTGTTGGGGACATTATGGAGAAGAGGTTTTGGGAACACATGACAGAGGACAGAGTGTTGAGTACATTATAGAGGAGGGGTGTTGGGGACATTATAGAGGAGGGGTGTTGGGGACATTATAAATGGGGGTGTTGGGGAGATTATAAAGTGGGGGTCTTGGGGAGATTATAGAAGTTGTTGGGAACATTACAGATGACAGGGTGTTGGGGACATTATAGAGGGGGGGTGTTGGGGACATTATAAAGGGGGGTGTTGGGGACATTATAGA
>JACXGI010006116.1:0-14815 GCA_016801175.1 Esox masquinongy | reverse complement strand
GGGAGATTATAGAGGTTGTTAGGAACATTATAGATGACAAGGTGTTGGGGACATTATAGAGGGGGGTGGTGCTGGGGACATTATAGAGGTTGTGGGGAACATTATAGACGACAGGGTGTTGGGGACATTATGGGGGGGTGCTGGGGACATTATAGAGGTTGTTGGGAACGTTATAGATGACAGGGTGTTGGGGACATTATAGAGGAGGGGGTGTTGGGGACAAATTAATTCCTTAAAATAAAAACATGTTCAGTATGCAAAAATGACTTTAATAACCCTTATCTACAATGATTAAGCACAGTATGCTGTTGGAAAATAAATAACAAACATAAATTCAAAATGAAATAATTTTTTGATAGGCATATCAGTAAATAGTTCAAAAATAGTTTTGAAGGAAAGGCACTTAATTAATATCAAATAATTGAAATAATAAAAAATAATAATAATAGGTCCTACATTATTCAAAATACAAAATGATCTATGCAAAATTAATCTTAAAACAATTGCATATGTTAACTTTGCACACACAGAATATAGTGCATTGGACCTGTATGGAATGATAACCATTGCTTTCAGGACTATCTATTAATGAATGTGTATTCAAGCCAGTAAAAGAGAAATATCTGAAACTTCTGTCAAATGTAAATATTGCTTTAATAAGGCAAGATAGCAAAAAACATGAGTGTTGAACTTTAAATTAATTTTTTTTTTTTACTATATCTGCCAAAAACCTAAACTGCAATGACAATGATGTAAATTGTCTCTCCTCTGTAACCTATAATAACAACGTCCATTTAAATGAACTCTGATCAAAATCTTTAACAAGTAATATGTTAATTTTGAGAGCCTGATTAAGAAGTCCAATCTAAAATTCCCCTTGTCTTGCCGGCAGGATATTAATGACATATTTATCATTCATAGCAGCAAGAATGCACAGGGGTGGAAGGAGTTAAGGAGTAACAAACTGAGAAGGACAATGAAAATAAATGAGGGAAGAGAGGGACAGAAAGAGGAGAGGGGAAACAGAGAAAGAAGAATGAGTAGAAGGCAGAAATTATGGAAGAAAGTGGTGTAAATCACAGCGTTAGCAAAACTCATGTCCCTGACTATGTACGCCAAATTTCATCCCTCCAAGATAAACTGATGTTAAAGGGCCGCCATGTTGTTACATGTTGGGTAATGACAGTGTTTTCAACATGAGTACAAAAAATACTACATGAACATCCTGGCTGAATTACAGTTTTTTAGGAAAGTATTTAGACCGCTTCACATTTTCCACCTTTTGTTGTGTTATGGAATTAATTTCAAATCATTTTTTTGCCATCTATCTACCCACAATGCCCTAAAATTACAATTTAATTGAAGTCAAAACCCAATATATTGCACGTACTTAAATACTCAGACCCTTTGTCACCCTTTGCTACTTAGCCATCATGCATCAAATTTGCATAATACATTCCTGGGTTCCCAGAGACAAGGGACCAATAAGACTCACATCAAGTTGAGTCTACGTCCTTCTAGGCACACTACTTTCACACTATATTTCTGATATGTTTGAAGAATATAAACCGAGCAGGGCTCTTAGATCCATGAACACTGGTCAGCTAGTAGAGCCCAGAGCCCAAACTAAACATGGAGAAGCTGCGTTTAGCACTTATGCTGTACACAACTGGAATGAACTACCAGAAGATCTCAGACGTGCCCCTAACGTATCCATTTTTAAATCCAGGTTAAAAACACTACTCTTTTCACGAGCCTACGACTGAGCACTTAAACTTAACCACACTGTTTAGCCTTATAGCTTCCTATGTTTTTATCCCATTTCTAATCTTTTTTTTTTTAGTCTTTATATGTTTTCTTATTGTATTTCTATTATTATGATGTTTTCATTTGTTTTGATGTTTTAATTTGAGTATTTGTTTTTATGTTATTGTATTTTTATATATTTTTCATTTTATTTTTCTTTGTAAAGCACATTGAATTGCTTCGATGTATGAATTGTGCTATATAAATAAACTTGCTTGCTTGCTATTCCCCAAGTGTCCTTTTCAAAAGTACCTACCAAAGCACCAATTGACTGGTTAGGTTTTGTGTTCTGTTTTCCACCATTAACATTTCAGAAGAATGAAATAATACATGCACGCATTTCAACCAGAAAAGGAACCAGGCAAGCCTAGTTCAGCAGGCCTGCGATTAGAAGGGATGAATGTTGTTGTCCCTGGCTGTTTTCGATTCGCGGTTTTCTATGTGGGGACTGTGTCTTTAACATCTACGCTATTAAGAATACAACTTACCATTACATTTTGCTGAAATAACATGGGCAACAGAAAGTTTATTAACGGAACTAAACTGTACTCTTGTACAAAGATTACTGTAGATGGCTAGCTAATGGTTATACAGCCTACCTATAACGAAAATAATGACTCCAATCACTCCATGGCTGGTTCATTTCTTTAGAAAACAATAACAGTATTTAAGGGTCACGTAATACAATTATTCTCTTAAATATATGAGATTCATGGTATTACAGAGTGGATATATATTGTTGTGCGATGACTGAAAAGTAGAAAATGGTTAAATATTTCTGAGAAATATTTCCAAGAATTGGAAAGTCTGAGAGGGGAATTGAACTGGGGTCAAAATTTTGAAGGTCAGGGATGTTTCCACAAGACCACAGGGCTTACTGGTACTCAGTCCACCTCCATATAGTCTCCAAATGCAACTTTTATCCCAGCCATTACATTATTGCTGAAATAACGTGAGTAACAGAACGTTTATTAACGGAACTAAAGTGTACTCTTGTACAATGATTACTGTAGATCAGGGGTGTCCAAACAGTTCCATGGAGGGCCGAGTGTCTGCAGGTTTTCGCTCTCACCTTGTACTTGATTGACTAATTAGGTTACTAATTGGTTAGTTTCTACCCTCACCTGGTTGTTTAGGTGTGAACTGGGAACCAGTTTATAGGAAAAACCAAAAACCCGCAGACACTCCGTGGAACTGTTTGGACACCCCTGCTGTAGATGGTCGTCCATACAATAACAGTTGAATAGCTTACCACTACGCTATGTGAACTACGAGGAAATTGAAAGCATTGGCTGAATCTCAAATCGCATAATACATACTACGTACAAGAAGTACATATTTCGTGGATGATGGTGAAGTATGTACTGTTTTGTATATAGTAAGCTAGTATGCCAGTATTGGGACCGATTGGGACATACTACCTCATCAGAAAATTGAGTCTCCACATTAGATCATTTTGTCACACATTAACATCACGTCAATTTTGAATATTTAGCTAAAGATCAATAATAATTGTGTTAAACTGACTAATGTTTCTTATTAAGTTTACTTTCACCACAAATAGCATCTATGAACTTATATGGCTTTTATGAGCCAGCAGTAGGCCTGCTGGTATCTACTTACTACTTGGAATAGTCATAAGAATTGAGCGATTGCTAGCAAGACTGAAGATGAGCTTTACACTGTGAAAGCTAATTTATTTCATGGCACAACAATGTTTGTTTTTCTTTCATTTGTGAATGACATTGATACAGTAACTGTCAATATAGGTGACGATAACTTGACTTTTTATCAAGTGAAAATACGAGAGAATCCTCTTTTACTGTGCAAGGGGTGCTGGTCTATATTACCCAAAAAACATTCACAGTTGCGTACTTCACAAATCCACCTGAAATAGTCGCAATATAACCTTAAACAGTTTTATTTTAGGTTTACTATAACATAGCTACTGAAGCTTGTAGCCAGCAAAGTTTTTGCCTATCCTGAACAAATCCTAATGCATACCTTGTTTTGTCCGTGGCGAGGATCGAACCCTGGTCGCCCACATAGCAGTCCGCGTCTCGAACCACAACGTTATTTAACAAGGGGTAATCAGTCAGTCACTCACTCACTCACTCAGTCAGTAAGAGACATTCGCTCTTCTTGGCTGGCTCTGCTTACTAGGTCTAGCAAATAAGGATTCTCTGGACACATTTTCTGCATGGAGATCCGTGTCATAAGGTGGTGATGACGAGCTGGAAAGCAACAGGGTATTACATTTAATATGGAGGGGTTTGAGTGAGGTATTGTTAATTCTGTCTCACTGCACAATTACCACTCGTGGTTCTTAAATATTGATTACCATCTGTTTTTTTTGTATGGAGGAAACCCCACACACCATTATCAGACTACCGTCCTGCCTGGCAATGTCACATAATTGAATGCAATTCACTCATCTGGCATCTCATTCTACAGCTGAAGGCTTAGTCCTGACCCTTTTAGACTGGGGGGCTCATTCAGACCTATTACACTAACCATGTAATGTCCCTGGTAATTATTGGACACAGAGAATATATAAGCATTATTCAAGCTAAAAACATAACCCACTGTACCCATCAACACAAGAGAGAGCCCTGTTTCAGTGCCAAAAACAGTTCTTACTAAAGTCTATTGGACTGAAACACATACAGGCTAACTCAGAATCTGAGATATAGTAGGCCTTTCCAACAACACGTTTATCTGAAATTGATCTGATGCTGGAGGCACTAGTTGTGGATCTCATCATTCAACATTCAACAGCAGTTTGAGTTGCTGACCATATATGCTAGATGAGATCAGAAAGATCAGAAAGATTAAACTTTTACCTGTATAAAAGTCCCTGAAAAGAGGTTATTTCCAGTCCCCATTTTGAAAAGGGCAAATTAAATTGTTAAGATAATGGCAAAATGTACTATTGGGTTAGAATGAAGGTTTAGTGGTTAGGATTGGGCATTAGGGCTAGGTTAAGCTTCGGCATAAATATTAGGTTATTGAGGTAATGGTTATGTTGAGGTTACATTTAGGATTAAGGTTCGGGTTACTATTAGTAAATGTTTAGTAAATGTATGACTTTTCAAGGAGAGTCAACCATTTCAGAAGCTAAGTAAAAGTGTGTGTGTGTGAGGGAGAGAGATAGACATCAATACAGCTAAGCTGGAAGGATGTTAGAGTGAGGAGATATTGCATTGGATATTCAATTGTTGGAAATCCAAACAGTTCGGCAAACAATCTTTTAAGGTCGTGAATGTTACACAAATGTTTAACAGACTTTCTCCTATCCCCTACCAAGGAACAACGTTTTGACTGAGATCTTTGAGTTATGTTGGGAATTGATGTTCTTACACAGTTAAAGGACGTACAATCTCGTGACAACATTCACTACAGTTCCCGTGGAGCACTGCGTGATCCGAATAAATGCAGATCTTCTCGCACTCGACTGTCTCCTCTGGTATGGACTTTGAATAATAGGACTGTCGTGCCGTGCACGTGTGCATCTCGCAACAACGGGAAACATATGCCTTAAACGCAACTGTTAATTTCTGAATGTACAGTATGTATTTTCTCATGCGTATGTTTTGTGTAGTTGGTATACAACTTCTGAAAAACATGTACAACTACTTTTTCTATGTCCTAGCTAGCTATCTACAGTGGTAGCTAACGTAACGTTAGGTGGCTAAGAAGTTAGCGCGCTAACGACATAAGTTGGCTCTGTTTCTGTATCAGGCCTTGGCCAGACAATAGTTTCTAAAACTGGCCTGAGTTTCTATTGTTTTTACTGGAAGCGTTACAAGTCTGGAGGTGAACGCAGCGCTGTTTGCTGTTCTCAGACTCCCTCAATGTCAACCACACAGAAGCCCCTGCGTACTGAAACTGTATGTGACAGACGGCTAAATAGCAAAAGAATGTGTTTTTTAGGTTCTGTAACCTTTGCACAGAATTACTTGCACGCTACCCACTGGTTTGTGAACTAGCTTTTTAGTGGCTTGATTGCAGATTTATCAGAACATGGTTGCGTGGAGCTAATACGTTGTTGGTTCAACAAGACTTCCGCTTTTTTCTACCCCCTATTCACAGTGATTACCTGAAGTTAGACTGGATTCGTCTGTTGTATGTAATTTATGTTAATCCTCTTAATGTGGACCTTTTTTCCTTTCAGGTGCTAGATTAGGGGTTGGACTGGTCTAGTTGGAGGTATGTTTTGGTATTATGAAAGGTGTCATAACCTTCATTAATAAATAATAACTTTTCTACAAACAAGAATAATTTTCACTCTTGCAGTGGTTAGTCATGAACTAAGACGTGATGACGATCTGTCTCATCTCCAGGTTCTGTGGTTGAAGGTCTCGGGGCGGAGGAGATGATGCATCGGGTTTTGTCCCAGGGTGCATTGCGGCAGATGGTCTGCGTGAGGGCAGTGGGCAAGACTCATCTGGCCATGTGTTGTGCGGGCCCAGGCCAGCGCTGGGTCAGTACCTCATTCATTACCAGAGTAGTGGACCGGCTCAAGCCCGAGCCACCCAGAACAGATGACCAAGAACCGCCCAGTCCTCCCCCTAGCCTTGCCGGGACAGAGCCCCTATACGGGCCAGACTCTGCAAGGCAGCCTCTGGAAGCACCACCAGAGGCCCTAGAGATAGACCCTCTGCAGGACAAGTCCATCGGCCTGGTCCAGAGGTTTAAGAAGACGTTCAAGCAGTATGGGAAAGTGATGATCCCCGTTCATCTCCTCAGCTCCACCGTCTGGTTCGGGACCTTCTACTACGCTGCTATGAAGTGAGTCACACTACACCGGTCATACACCAACCTGGGTGATTCCTACTAGCGGTATATTCGTACCAAACCACGGTATTAGCACAGTCTTCCTGTCTACTGACTGGGTGCGGGACACTTTCTCTTTAAAAAAAAATGTATTTAGTTACAATTACTTTTTTTAGTAGATATGCACTGCCTGGCCAAGAAAAGGTCACACTAATATTTTGTTGGACCGCCTTTAGCTTCGACAACCTTGTGCAACGTCACAACATTTATTTCTGTCCAGAGTCGCATAAATTTTCGGCCGAGATTTTGTATTGACGCCCGGAGAGTCTTAACTACTCCTTGAAGTCTTCTCCAGCACACCCCAAAGACTTTCAATGGGGCTAAAGTCAGGACTCTGATGGCCAATTCATGTGTGAAAATGATTCCTCATGCCCCCTGAACCACTCTTGCACAATTTGAGGCTGATGAATCCTGGTATTGTCATCCTGGAATACGCCTGTGCCATCAGGGAAGAAAAAAATCCATTGATGGGATTACCTAGTCGCTCAGTACATTCAGGGACTCAGCTGAATCTAGTCTCCGATCTCGGTTATTCAAGATTTTTTTCCAACCACATTTATTACGCAAAGTTGACGGTTCACCACTATCCAACCAGGTTTTAGTAATGGGTTGGACAGTTCTTAACCCAATTCCTGTAATTTCAGCAATCTCCTTAGTTGCTTTCTTTGCTTGATGCAGGCTAATAATTTCACCCATCTGAAACACAGTAGCATCTTTTCCACGACCACGGGATATGTCTTCCCACATGGTTGTTTAAGAAATGAGAAGCTTCTCACGGCATCCGTTAGGGTTAAAAGAATTGTTGCCAGCTGAAACGTATTAATCACAGCAGTAATTATTCAATCATAGGCTCTTAAGTATTTGCTTATTTAAATCCAAACCGTGACGTTTATTTGTCCAGGCAGTGCATTTAGTAGAATTAAAATGCATCTTGCTACCTTACCATAACCAGACTGAACGAAGACAACAGCAGCACATCAATCCACAAAGTTTACAGTTGTCAAGTAAACGATATACAAAGTTGATAGTTGTATGCCGGAGTAGAGTTTTCTTGTCTGAATGACCCAGTTGCCACTACAGTAGTGGTATTCTGTCTGAAAAGGTATTAGAGTGGTAGCTTTATACTGTTTTTACATGCATTACATGTTTATTTTCCATGATAGAACGATTAAATATAGGGTAAGCATACCTTATAAGCCCATGTACCGTTTTAAGCCAGTTTCCATCTTTGAGTTATTATGAAATGGAGAAAAAAAGATTCTCACGTACGGGAAGAGGAAGAGTAGAATAAGTTCAAAACAAGATCTAAGTGTGCCATTGTCTGCTTTTTACAGACCTTGTTTTAGTTATGCTTCAAGGAATGAGTTGGTTTTTGAAGTGAGTAATCTTTCCGTTTGAATGCATGTTAATGAACGTTGGCACCGCCAATATATTGGGCTACTTTTAACATGTATTTAAATTATTCAGAACCCTTTCACTAGCTCATGTTGTTAGACTGAATTATATCAAATAAAAAGGTAACAAATCAACACACAATACCCCATAATGACAAAGTGAAAACACGTTTTAGAAATGTCAATTTATTGAAATATATATTTTTTAATATTTGATGTCCAAAGTATTCAGACCCTTCATTCAATACTTTGTGGAAACACCTTTGGTAGTGATCAAAGCTTTGAGTCTTCTTCGGTACGTGTCTAACATTGCATGCCTGGATTTGGGCAGTGTCTCCCATTCTTCCTTGCAGAGTCCGGGCTTTGACTGGGCCATTAATTAACACAGACTTGTCTCGAAGCCACTCCAGCGTTGTCTTGCCTGTATGCTCTGGGTCATGTTTTTGCTGAATGAAGAATCTTTGATCCAGTCTGAGGTCCTGTGCATTCAGGATCAGGTTTTCTTCAAGGACATCTCTGTATTTTGCTCTGTTCGTCCTTCCCTTAATCCTGACCGGTCACCCAATCACAGCCCCTGAGAAGCATGTGATGTTCCCACCACCATGGTTCACTGTAGGGATGGTGTTAGCCAGGTGATGAGTGGTACATTGTTTGCGCCAGACATAGTGCTTGGCATTCAGGCCAAATAGTTCAATTTTGGCATCATCAGACCAGAAAATATTTTTCCTCATGCTCTGAGTCCTTCAGACAGCATTTCATTTGCTCTATAGTCAGGTGTGGCTTCTGTCCAGCCACTTGACCATAAAAAACAAATTCTTGGAGGTGGATGTCCTGCTGGCTGGTTCTCTGAAGCTCTGTTAGGCAGGGTATCTGTAAAAGCACTTTGTGACAACTGCTGATGTTACAGGGCTTTATAAAATCAATTTGATTAATTGTTAGGGGCCATTAAATTTTTGGTCATCTCTCTGACCAAGACCTGTCTTTCCTGGTTACTGTTTTCCCAGATTAAGATATTGGAGGTTTTTTAGGAGCCCACTGTGTTCCTAAAAAACATTCAATGATTTCACACTTTTTTAAATAAACTTTACACATCTATATGGGAACTTATATAGATGTGTGCCTTTCTAAATCATGTCCAATACATTGAATTTGCCATAGATGGATTCCAGTGAAGTTCAAAGAACGTGTTTTCGCTTAGTCATTATGGGGTTTTGTGTGTAGATTGAATAAAAAAAAAACAATTAAACAAACTAATTTTATTCTATAACACAACAAAATGTTTAGTGAAGTGGTCTGAATACTATCTGAAGCCACTATAATTGAGGTCCTTCAGAAGAACAATTAAGTGCTTTAAAATTCAGTACAAACTCTGTGATGTGGTTTATGCTTGGTTGTAGACCTACAAGCATGAAAATTATTTATTTTGTTATTACAAATGGGTAACCTAAGAAAAACCCCGAAAAAAATAAAATGGAACATTGTTTAAATTTCCATCAGCCAGCGGCCTGGAGGCACAGTGTCGGCCCTTTAACAAGCTGTGTCGTCCACAGGGGAGTGAATGTTGTGCCGTTCCTGGAGTTCATTGGTTTACCGGAGAAGATTGTTGGTCTGCTGAACAACTCTTCAGGTGGAAATGCCCTTACTGCCTATGCCATGTACAAGGTAGACTTAAATACTATGTTCAACATGAAAACATACAGTGCTTCTTGGTTGTCAATTCTAAAGTTTGACTTTTAGAACGATTTTTTTTTTTTGCCTGACCGCATAAGCGGTCCCTAGAAGAGCAAATGTCTCTCACTGACTGACTGAGTGCCTGACTGACTGACTACCCCTTGTTAAATAGCGTAGTGGATAGAGACGTGGACTACAGAACAACGGGTCTAGCGAAATATTCAAACTTTGTGTGATGTTAATGGGTGACCGAATAATGTAATGTCAAGACGCTATACCGACACTAGACAAATATGTAGTGGCTAAAGACACAGCCTCTCATGTGGACGACCCCGGGTCGAACCCAGTGGGGGCAACAACATTGATCACTTTCAATTGCGGGCTGGCTGAACTAGGCTTGTCTGGTTCCTTTTCAGGATTTTTTTTTTTTTTTAAATCTTTCGTTTACAACACCTGCAACTCATGTTTTTCTGAATTTGATCTGTGACCTTCTTTCTTTACTGTGTTCAGATTGCAACTCCAGCCAGATACACTGTGACTCTGGGTGGGACTTCCCTCTCGGTGAAGTATCTCCGTAAACACGGCTACTTCTCTACCCCTCCACCTGTCAAGGATTATCTTCAGGACAGGATGGAGGAGACCAGAGAAAAACTCACAGAGAAAATGGAGGAAACTAAGGAACTGTTCTCAGAAAAAATGGAGGAAACCAAAGAACTACTGTCAGGAAAAATGGAAGACACAAAAGAACGATTTTCTGAAAAGATGGAGGAGACAAAAGAAAGATTTTCTGGGAAAATGGAGGAGACCAAAGAAAGATTATCTGGAAAGATGGAGGAGACAAAAGAAAGATTATCTGGAAAGATGGAGGAAACAAAAGAACGTATATCTGGAAAGATGGAGGAAACAAAAGAACGTATATCTGGAAAGATGGAGGAAACAAAAGAACGTTTCTCTGACAAACTAAACGAAACCAAAGGCAAGGTGGCTTACCGAAAGAAGATTGATTAAATTAACCTTTTTACAAGTTGTTGTGAAAACTAATATCTTGTCTTGAATGTGGTTGGTTCAAAAACAGAATTACGACACTTATGTTGTATAGAGAATAATGGGGTTCATACATTTCATGGTACTAATGCCACCATTATACCTGCAATAAGGTGACGAGGATTCCCCCAGCCGTCCATACTATGATACACTAAAGACAATTATGACTCTGGGTAGAAGGAAAAATAAGATATCCGGTTTTACTCACCATCGTCCAATAAAGCCTTACTGAGGCTCTAACTGCTTGTCTTTTGCCATTTGTAAATCATGTTTTCAAATTTGATTTTTTTTTTTTACCTCCTAGCCAAAGTTAATATATTGCTTTATTTATGTGTTGTACTGGTTGTACTGTAATGTCGACTTAAAGTGGTGCACATAATAGGTTTAAATGTTAGACAAATCAGTTCATTGTTTAAATCATTATGTTGCTGTGTGGATAATATAGAATAATTACATGAAAATGCAATGAAATAAAGACTGGTGATTTTGTTTAAGTCTTCCAGTCTGACTTGAGGGTTGTCGAGTACTTTGTAATTCACAAACATCTCTGGTGCACTCACAAATTGTAATAAAGCAGAAAATTGAGCTTCTAAACACATCTTGTCTTCAAACCATGTTCTAGGTACTGCACTGTTTATTAGCCTGGTGTCTGTCAGTGGAAAGTCTGGGGCGTACTGACCCCTGCTGGCTGAAGTAATGAATGTTCTGAATTTCTTGGAGTCATTTCCTGATTAGAGGGGAAAAAAGCTACAGAAGTTGCAGCTGGTACAGACTAATCTCAGTATTTTGTTATACAGTACTTCAGTTGATGAACTTATGGCATTGATGAAAATCACATTCAGTAACAAAGACATTGGTGACTTTGAAAGTTTTAATAATTACGCTGCAGTTTGACCACAGCATGGTACAAGCATAAAATCTTTTACTACAACAGCACTTGGAGCAACATTTTTAGTTTTTTTTTCTTTTCTGTAAAAGTATTGCAAGAACAGACCTTAGGCCTAAAACCTAGTACATCACAATTGCTTGAATGAAAAGAGGAAAATACAGAACAGTTTAACCTCTGTGCTTGTATATATATATATATTATATATATATAATATATATATATTTGTATATGTTTGCGTATACAGCCATATATATGACATGGGGAAGGGGGACGAGAGGGGGTTAATTATGTAAATAAGCAAACAGATGTTACAAAACTCATGGTGGAAGCAGTTCTGTCTGTGGCTGTGACGACCATCCAACTAGTGCAGAGGTTCCCAAACTAGGGGCTGCGACCCCATGTGGGGTCACCTGATATGAAAATGGGGTCAGAGGAGAATGTTTTACAATTGACCTTAATAGCCTCAAATAAAAAAATGATTATATAATTTTTCTTCACATGGTTGGGGTCGTGAGAATTTTTAGATATCGAAATGGGGTTGTCGGCCAAAAAAGTTTGGGAACCCCTGAACTAGTGAGATGTTACTCAGCTGGAACATAAACAGCTTCTGTCTGTGATGTCAGGAACAAGGAGCCGACTGCAGGAGACCACAGCCCGACGTTAGTTAGTTCTTCAAGCTAGTGCAGGAAATGTAAAAAGTCTACAGCCTGTGGCTCGAACAAGAGTTACAATAGATCATCTCTGAAAACTACACAACTGCTGCCAATTATTTGGTGCTTTTTTTTTTTTTTTTTTAAATGGTGTTGCTATGTACATTACCTACAGATGAGAAGGAACATGCTTGACAGTTATCGTACATTGGAGTATAAATAATTACTGCAGTAACATGACTTTTGATCCAATATATTGTTATAATATGAACAAAATAAAGAGAAAGAAATGAGTTTGTTGAACGACATCCACTAAGCGTACTTTTGGTTGGTTAACAGCTTTCATATCATCACCTGGTTGGTAACACCTTTCGTAACAACAGTCCTTAACAGGAATGAATGACCACTTTGTTTTGACTTTACTGATATTAAAAAAAGAAACATTCAAACATAGAATCTATTCTCAAATCATTATGGTGTTGAGTCTAGAGTCGTCGATGCCTTTACTGAACACAGGTCTCCGCTTCCTGACTCAACAGTGCTTTGTGTTATCTCTCTTCAGTCTATAGCAGAATGTTGAGTGGTGATCTGAGCATCTAGTTCAGACAGACAACTAGTATGGAGATCAGTCTAGCTTTTCTAAATTACGGTACAAACACTAGTGAAACTGTTTGATAGGCAATGTTCATTGATACTAAGCAAAAAGATATGTTCGACCTGTGCCTATACGAGCCTGTGTATAGCCTCTTCTGTAAGTTATACTTTCTGTTATAGAAGTGTATGTAATATAAGAACTACAGTATATTTGTATTCGTTGATTGTGGTACTTGCCAGTCAAAGTAGTTGACCAATATCTGAATAAAGGCAAACTCAAGAGTTGCACATTTGTTTTCTTTAGAGAAACTAAAAACCTGATTAATGTTCTGTTCAACTGTTTCCTTAATGAAGAAATTTATTTATAGGAAAATATTATAAGTAGGAACTTGTATTCATTTTGCGACCATATTTAAGCATTACTTTGCAAACCTTTTTCTTGTCTACAAAAAGACAGAACACATATGTACATTAGGCATTTTCTAATGTGACACTGCCTTCTTAAAATGTTTTATATGGTCTATACACTATATTACATTATCAACAACTGTTTGTTTGTGGTTTCTACCCATTGGGCAGGATATGTGCATAATATATAGAAGTTATATACAGCACTGTACACAAAGAAAGACAGACTACTAAAAAAGCACCGTTGGAAGTGAGGCACAACAAAGGTGGGAGCTTTTGAGTGCAAGTGGGGTCCTACGTCTGCTCAAATATGACACGGTGTCCCTATGACTGCTCATAACAAGACAGTAGGGTTCCCATGTCTGCTTATAACAATGACACCAGGGGTCCTATGTCTGCTCAAACATGCCTTGAGGGTTCCTATATTTGCTTAAACATGACATATGGGTTCTTATGTCTGTTTATAACATTAGGGGATCCTATGTCTGATCATACATGACATTAGGCACCTTATTTACTTACATCATAGTAACATGCAAACCTCTTTGTAGCAAAAATGTAAATACATATTTTTTTCTCCTTTTAAAGCTGGCAGCAGAGAGAATGGGAAGCAAACAGGATAGATAACTACCAGAACAGGCTAAAGCAGCACAAAGCTTTAGGAAATGGTAGAACCATACTAGATAATAGGAACTGACCCGGGGAAACAGCAGAGGTATGGGTTCCGCAGTTCTGCTCCTGGAGAACCACTAGGGATGTGGGCTGTCATTACACCCCTGCACTAACACACCTTCAGGTAATTAAGAAACTAAGTTTAATAATTGATTACAGCAGGGCAGTTGGCCTGCTCTGGCCTGGCCTAGATGACAATGGTCTATCAGATATGATCATGGTCATTAGATATATCAGATATAATGATGGTCAACAGATCTCATAATGGACCATCAGGTATGAAAATATCAGAAATGCTAACAGACCATCAGGTATGATGTCCGGTACAGGAAAGCTGGCAAGGAAGCAGCAGCAACAGCATGTAGACAGATAGCAGCAGCAAAAGCAGCAAGGGTATGTAGGTGGGTAGTTAGGTAGGTGGGTGGGTAGTTAAATAGCAAGGTAGGGGGTAGATGTTAGGTACTTAGATAAGTGGCTAGTTAGGTTAGTATGTAACACCAAGTAGGTGTAGGTAGATGGGTAGGTGAATATGTAGGTAGCAGAGACTATATAGGGGTTGGTAGGAGAGTAGATAGTTTGGTGGGCAGGTAAAACTATGTAGGTAATTAGAGGTATGTAGAGGTACAGCAGTAGGACTAAGAAGAGGTTTGTAGCAGTAGCAACAGTAGCATCTGTAATAGCAGCCTGAATACATAGCGGGGAGTATCCTGGTACCAAAGCACTACTGAAACTACAGGAGTATCTTGGTACCAAAGCACTACTGAAACTACAGGAGTATCTTGGTACCAAAGCACTACTGAAACTACAGGAGTATCTTGGTACCAAAGCACTACTGAAACTACAGGAGTATC
>JACXGI010006115.1:17881-43448 GCA_016801175.1 Esox masquinongy | reverse complement strand
ACCCTACCCCAACCAAACATCCACCCTAACACTACCCTGTCCTAACATACCCTACCCCAACCAAACATCCACCCTAACACTACCCTGTCCTAACATACCCTACCCCAACCAAACATCCACCCTAACATTACCCTGTCCTAACATACCCTACCCCTACCAAACATCCACCCTAACACTACCCTGTCCTAACATACCCTACCCCAACCAAACATCCACCCTAACACTACCCTGTCCTAACATACCCTACCCAACCAAACATCCACCCTAACACTACCCTGTCCTAACATACCCTACCCCAAATAAACATCCACCCTAGCACTACCCTGTCCTAACATACCCCACCCAACCAAACATCCACCCTAACACTACCCTGTCCTAACATACCCTACCCCTACCAAACATCCACCCTAACACTACCCTGTCCTAGCATTTCCTAGCCCACATACCCTACCCCAACATAACATACTCCACCTTATTGGATCGTAACATTCCCTAACCTAACGTACCCCACCGTAACCTCCCAACCCTATCCTAACCTTTACAACACTACCTAAACCTCCCTAACCCTACACTAAGTTCTCCCACAATACTTTAACCTCTCTAACCTAGCTTCCACTACCAAACACTCTTCTGACCTCTTTCCAGCCTTCCTAGCTTTTATTCTTGGTCAAAATACCTAGACAGTAACCTTCTCAAAGTGAAAAAGTTTCAATGAGGTTTCTTTGTTTTGTTTTTTCCATAAACCTGAGTCCTACATGACACTCGAAGTGTTCTACCTGGAACTCACAAGTACAGCTGATGAACACTTATGAACTCTTTTTTTTTGAGTGCCCAAAAATCCAGCAGATAAACAGCAACACAGGGAGTGACAGTAGGGACAGGGGCTGTATCCACCAGCTGCAGTCCTAAATGAGCCTATTCATCATTGTAAAGTGATTTAAAGCGTTGAATGCATATGCTGACGCGGTTGATCTGGCGATTAGCTTGATAGTGCTGAAAACCTGCCCATTGTTGAAACATCGATTTGCTCTTTTGATTTCATTTTGCAGAGTATCTGTTCGGGGAAAAAAAAAATCAGGGGGAACCAGATATTTCAGTTGGAAAAAAAATCAATGATGGTGTTCATTTTAACAGTTTGTTGCACATGTGATGTATGTAGGTGTTTCGGTAATACATCTATTGCTTTCTTGCTGCTTATAGTTCAACTTTGCCATTGAAATATGTAATGTAGAGGTACCTTGCAACGGTGCTCTACTCTCATCAATGAAGAGGTTCATTCCCTTGCCCAGAAGTTCCATTGCTCGCAGAAAGTTGTACTGGGAAAAATATATTTTTGCGAGAAAACTAAAATCCATTTGAAAATGATGTACAGCGCCCTAAAAAATATGCATACCCTCGACCAGTTGATATTTCATTTAATAACACTGGAACTCAAAATCAATTATTGTAAGGTGACATTGGTTTTATGTTGGGGGAAAAATATGGCTGTGAATATATCGCCAGTGAGTGTTATTAAGAGGCAGAATAAAATATTTAAGGCTTTATTTGATAATGTAAACGTGAAAAATGTAAAAGTAAATCAGAATACACTTGATAATACACTCACAAACTCCATAAATTGTGTTGTTGCATTTTTCTTCATGATGACAATCATTTTTGGGGATGTTGGTAAGGAAGTGAGGTTTTTACCAGCTGTTTTAGGGTTGGGGTGGATTTTGAGGCCTTGGTCTGTTAGCCCTTACAAGGTGGCGAAGGCTCAACCCTAACATTACATCTCCATATATAGTCAGGCAGGCTCACCACTAACCCAGGGCAGACTGGATGTCTGGCTGGAGAATGGGTGTGGCTCACCCTAGGCCCTGCTAGGACAGAATGGGCAGGAGAAAAGAGAGGGAGGAAGAAGGGCTGTATAGGGAGAGGGTCACTGGGTGGAATAAGGAATGATGAATAGAGATATGAGGGAGCGAGAGGGAGAGAAAGATACGAGGTGAACGAGGAGGTGATTTCTGATGCTGACAGGACTTGTGGTTTCTTCTAAATATATCCCATTTTGCCACTGTATTTTCTTTTGTATACTTTTTCTCCCTCCCCACTCAGACTGTTTTTCTTTCTTTTTCAAGTGCCATAGTCATTATAATCCCACCTACATTCTTGATGAAGCTCTGCCACTAAGATATTTTTGTTTTTAGGATCCCCATTAGCTGTTGTTCATGCAGCAGGTATTCATCCTGGAGTCCACAAGAACAACACTGACAACAAAAAAAACGTTAACATACAAAACCTTAATAGGCATGAACATCTCATTATTTTAAAGGAAAATTTAAAGAAAGCAGTGTTAACAAAACACTGAGAACTTTCTTACAACTATGTTATACTGAACACGTGCCTATATTGCATAACATCAGAATACTTGTCAAAAACATCTTACAATGTCTTACCACATCTATGTCTATAGATTCAGTACTGTGCATTTAAACCTAAATGTACAAACAAGTTATTTAAGTCAGATCACATAATGTAGGGTGGATTTACTAAAGGTGAATTATTACTTTTCCCTCTGCAGTATTAACAGCAACTCTTTTTACACCATTTAGAAGCATTCTTGTTCATAAGATTTGGAAAACAACTGTGTGAAACAGATGCCTCAAAGTTACTGAGACTTTCTTTCATTCTTAACTAATGTAGGGACTTCAGTACAACAGCCAAATATTACACAACCTATTTATGTTAGTGGGCCTGTTTTTTGGTGAGGGGAGTTTCAAAAGTAGTCTGAGTGAATGAAAAAAGCCCAGAGCGTTATCAAAGAAAGATGAGTAATATGTTCTGGAACTACATCAGGAGTGACAGCCACATTAGACAGGTTCTGTTGACACCAGAAGGAGAACACTGTCCCCTGAGACACCAACCTATTCAGGGCAAATGAGACACATGAGTAGATAGAGACTCGCGCACACACACACACACACACACACCCATTCACAGGCACACTGTACACTCCCCCCACATGAAAACACACACACATTTGTAATACTTTATTTAAGTCCACAAATAAATTTTACATTAAAGTCTGATTCAAACATTAAAGGTATTTAAGTGCATCAACACTAAAGATACAAATAGCACCTTCTTCTCAGTGGAACCATACCTTGCTATCTTATTCACACCTGACTTATGTAGGAACACACGAAAACACAGGCACATATAAATCTAGACCAGCTGTTCACCAGAGAATACAGAGAAAGAGAGGGGATAATATGGGGATATAAATAAAGAGATAAGAAACATCAGAATGACAATTAAACTTCCATTTCTGCAGCCACTGGGTATTTGTTCTGGCCTCTACCAGAAACCTGCTCCACAGTTGTTTGATTGAATTAGGTCATGAGTACAATACCTATTTTAAGCATATTGGTCATCCACATGTGTGGTTTCGATTTCAGATATTCTCTCTTTCTGTTCCAGTGAGAGGGGAAGAAAGGGAATGCTCTGAATACAGACAGGCACACCAAGCACACAGCTTCCAGCACAACATGCGGTGTCCAAAATGACACACTATTTCATATGTACTGCACCATGTTTGAGCATGATTCCAAGGGCCCTGATCAGAAGTCGTGCACTTTGTAGGGTGCAATGTGGTAGACTTCCCTCAACACTGTGTATCTATGAATTACTCTACAAAATGTCCTTCACTGATTCCTGGTGAAGGTCAACACTTAGCAAATAAAGTTAATCATTTCCTAATGAAACCATGTTCGTAATTATATATTGCAGCAATAGGTTTATTTTTTACAAAAGTATATGAATTCTCATTATCACGGAGGCGGATGCCAGGTCTCAAAAAAAGCTTTTCATTTTCAGTCAACTTTATCGCTTTTAGAGACTGCTTTTTTGTCCACATGCGGCTGTCTCCCAGCGTTAGATATATATCAAGGTGAGGTGCTAAGGAAACAGACAAAATGTAAGTTTTTTGAGTTTCATTTGCATCTTTTATAGTTATACTAACATGTACATATACTAAAGTGTAAATGCCATGGGGATATGTTTAAAATATTCTATGAAGCCAACTTTCATCAAGCTTTTACGTGGTCTTTTATTGCAGTTTCTCTCTCATTCTGCTTGTGTGTGTTGTGATATGTGACATCTATAAAGGTTGTAGTTGTGATGGCTAATGTATGACATCTATTAGCCTAATTTATCCAACATGCCAATATTTATATAAAAAAAACATTTCATAGTATACACTTCTTTCAAGGGAAGAGACACACAGATCAAAAGTGGAATTTCTATTTTTATTCATCCCTTCTGTGGGATGTTAAAGTTGTGAATTTACATGCAAATGTCATGTCCGAAAGGGTGCAATCCCCCTAATAGAAATGCCTTACAACTTGAGTCGTAAATGCCACCCATTTTCAAAGGATTAGGGTAGTGGGTAGATGAGAGACCGTGTGCCAGACGTCAGACAGCACCCAATTTACCAAAGAGAACCAGGGTAAGGGCAGAGGCTGGTTAAAGGCCCAGGCATCTGTCTGCGTGTGTCTGTGTGTCTTCATATGTGTGTGTGTGTGTGTGTGGGTACGTGCACTAACAGAAATTGGCTCTGTGTTTTTCCCCCCTCCCAGACTTGACATCCTGAGGTGTGCGTGAGGGGCATTGAAAATTCATAGACCCTAGAGACCCAAATGAGTTGCTGTCTCCAGAAATATACCCTGGTCCCCGTATCACTTCTATTTCAATATATTTTCATAGATTTGATTTTTGCAATTTAAATCATTTTTGTTATTTTTTTCTCTGCACTTCCTACAGTTTTCCTTTCCTCTCTCCAAAAGACAGGGTTTCCGCAGTGACTTGGTCACACATTTGGTTTGATGTGATCTCTCATCTTGATTTATTCACATTCCAGTTCTTGGTATTCCTGTATCAGTCTAGCCAGAACTGCATTACTACCCAAACGGAAGGCTTCCTGTCCAGTCATTTACATAGCTGACAATGTGGACAAGCAGTGGCAAATCTGGCACAATGTGAGGACAAAGCCAGCCTCTTGAGAGAAGCGTTGACGTACGTTTTCCATAAATCGGTGTGTACGGTCTGTGATCACTATGCGAATTCAACCAGTGACCTTGGTTGTAGCTCCGTGCTCCTAACAAGCGAGCTACAGACGATGTCTCTGGAGAGAGTCCCCAGGCTTCTTGCATCAGAGTGGGGGGAAGCATCAGGTCCCATGTGGCACGATATGCCAACTGGGGAGGGGAGGAGGCTGTTGGGCCTGGTAGTGTCAAGGGACAGATGCCATGGAGACCCCCCCATCCCCCTTCCATCACCCCTGCGTGTTGGCCTGAGGCAGCCTGCGGTCGCCACGTCAACAGCTGGGGTGTTATTGCTGTTCCTCCGTCGTGGGACCGTCAGCCGTTCTCTCTGCCTGGCTCTTCCTTTAACGTCCTCTGTTGCTTTACACTCCAGTTACCCTGAACACGCCACACACATGATCTCCATCCCTGGTCTGTCGTTCTGTCTTTCCCTGCCGCTCTTTCTGTCCCTACCAGCCTGTCGTTCTGTTTGACCCTGCCTCTCTCTGATCTGTCTGTCCCGGCCTCTTCCCCTCTGAGGGTGGCCCTTACCCCAATGTTCATCCTCCTCTTTCTAATTCGAACCATACCTCTGACAACACCAAACCGCCAACTTCACCTCTGCCCCATCCAGCCTTCCCAGTAGCCTAATCCAGCCGGTCAGTCCCTCCTCCCCTCTCCTTCCTCTACTCTCTGTTCCGGGGCCCACTCTTCAGTCACCCGATAGCCTTGATAGGGCCAGTCCCCAGGGTTCCTGTTAAAGCACCGTTAAAGCAGTGTACACACACACACACACACACGTACACACACAGAGATAGACCGTCCCTGTTCCCTCCCCAAACCTCTCATGTCAGAGGCCATGGGGCCATGCTCTCTGATGCTTCCTCACTATGGCTCTGTGTTTTCTCTTTAAACACACCAGCTAATTCCTGGGCAACATGCCCTGCAGAGGGGAGACTCTCTCTCCTTCACTGGGTTTACTTTGGTGTTCCCAGACAGGATTTGGTATTTTTTTTCAAACTACATTTAATGTGGAATGTCGTTAACCCCAAATGTGGATTACCAGTACGCCGTTGAATGAGATGTCATGTTTTGTGACATTCTTGAATGCATTTTCCTGGAGGTTGGATATTTCAGGGTGGAAAACATACAAAAAGAAATTTTCAAATGTCGTTTGTAATTTTATGTCGTTTGTAATTTTTGTGACTCTACAGTGAATGTAGCTACCGTGGAAACATCAATCAACCACACATTGGGCAGTCATTGGTTATCTGTCATTATTTGCTTGGTTATTTCCACAAATCACGTAGTCAATGGACAGGGAGAGCTTATCTTTTTTTAGTGAAACTAGATCATTAGATTATTGATAAGGTTTAACATTGATTATGAATGTTGAAAGCACTGGTCTGGAATGAGCAAATAACTACATACTGCAGTAACTGCTCATTCAGAATGATCAGTTATGCTTCTTTGTTCACATTTTTGCAGCTGGCCTTTTCTTTTTAGCCTATTTACAGAACACTATTTTACAGACTCTTTATTGCTTAGAAACATTATTGATACACATAAATGAGCATTTTGCCATCTACTGTACCACCTAGGACTAACAAACACATATTGAAATACTATATTAGAAAGATGCAATTGTAAACACTCATTCTTTAAAATGTTTTATTGAAAACGCAGACAAGATAATCACTTTACGGTGAAAATGTGAAAAATGCCTCTGCTGGCTACCACAACAATCAATTCCTTATGTTCTTTTCACTATTTATAAGTGGGTCGCAACACAAATACCACTATATGGCATACATAGTGCACTACTGTTGACCGAAAGGTGCGATGTGTAGGCATAATAGGGCACCATTTGGGAGTCAATCATATTGTTTGATTTCAGTCAACATGCATTTATGACCTAATGTTAATCTGTTTGTTTTGCTTGTAGATGTACTGGCGGCAATTATATTCGTAATCAACATTTCAATGGGCCTTTTACTCTTCTCAGGTTACTGACGTGTTATAAATGATGTGCTTAAGCCAGAACCACAGGCCCATCTATTAATAAACTCATGTAAATTACTCTGTCAACAGCAGCCACATAAATTTATCATTCTGGCGCTTTTACTAATGAAACTGCCTCTAATTAAAACGTTTTATGAGACAACAATGAGACTGGAGAAAGAAATTATGTTTACATGTTCGTTGCGTTTTCCATAGTCTCTCTACCCCTCTTTTCCCCTAAAATTAATCAATTAATTTGGGAAAGAAAACAAGGCAAAAAAGGAAAAAAAGTACAGATAATTAAAGATCCTGGCTGAATAAAAAAATTGGAAATCAATCAGAGCATGGGCTTTTTACGCATCTTCATAAAAAGTCTTAATCATTTCTTATCCATCCTATTCAAAGAGAGCCATTCCATGATCTGAGAAGGGGGAGATTTGAAACAGTGACACATTTTAATCCATTTGGTGACTAAAAACACATTGTTATTATGAAACTAAAACGGATAAATGGCTAGTGTGGCTGATGTTCCAAATTGAAATTGAAAAGGCAGAAGGAAACACATGGCAAGCAGGCACTGTCAATGAGGCTTATTGTTCGCTGTTTATTGAGAACAGGAGGCATAAAAAATGACAAACAACTTCTTGCACATTTTGACAGTAACTGAGTTTTGTTGTATGCAGACTGGAGGTGGCTTAATTGATAGATTCGACACAGTGCGAAAAACCTAAAGCATGTGTTTTTGCTAAGGAGATTCTTTGAACAACCTGAGTGCAGTAAGCTGTTGTTTTTATTTCTCACTTACTCCTTTTTAATTGATGATCCTCTCGTCTCTTTGCTAATGCTAAGTATGTCTCAAGGGAGTGAATGTGTGTTCAATTCCCAGTGATGTAACACAGGAGTTTCAGATGAAAAAGGACAGCAACCTGATTTGGAGCCCCTCGATGGCCCTGTCACATTCTGAGTCGGATAGTGGAATGTTGTTTCTCTAACCTAGTCACAATCAAATACACACTGCTGCTGATGAACTAGGCTAACATCTGGACGGAGGTCCCTGTCCTTCAACCTTTAGATTGAGGTCTCTATCCTTACGGAGGTCCCTGTCCTTCAACCTTTAGATGGAGGTCTCTATCCTTATGGAGGTCCCTGTCCTTTAAACTTTAGATGGAGGTCTCTATCCTTACGGAGGTCCCTGTCCTTCAACCTTTAGATGGAGGTCTCTATCCTTATGGAGGTCCCTGACCTTTAACCTTTAGATGGAGGTCTCTATCCTTACGGAGGTCCCTGTCCTTTAACCTTTAGATGGAGGTCTCTATCCTTACGGAGGTCCCTGTCCTTCAACCTTTAGATGGAGGTCTCTATACTTAAGGAGGTCAACCTTGCCATTGTCTGTGTCCCAAATAGCAGCCTCAAATAGCAGCCAAAGGCATTGGGTCTGTGTTTTGCATTTGCACTCCAGCACTTAGTTACCAGTTGTACTGTATTCAATGCAGATGGCTTGTTAGTGCTATTGCTCTACTGGGATGAATCACTGTTTCTTTAATCTTCATGGTGAAAGCAATACCAATTACAACAGAAGTTTAATTTACATTAAGTAGCAGTGGGCTTGCCCTCTGAGAAGTATAAATCGAAAATCCAAGACACTGGCTTGCAGTGCAGCTGCGTCATAGCGACCGAGGTTCGAATGCTGATTATTGCGTACCGACAACGCTCTAAGCTCCCACCAAGGGCGGGCGCGTTTGTTTAACGTCTGGGGTGGATAAGTGTGATGTCAGACAGGGTTGCCTTGCTTCTAATAACTCTTATGAAAACATTTGAATCATGGACCGCTATGTGATTATAAGAATTGTGTTATGGACTGCTATGACACCATGGCATTTATATTATGGACTGCTATGTGATTATCTCATTTATATTATGGACTACTATGTGAATATCACATTTATATTATGGACTATTATGGTGACTATAGGCAACAATTCTTCTCAGTGTGATGATATTTATTTCGTACGTAGGTGGTTTGTGTTTGTGTGTATGTCTGCTTGCCTTTTTTTTAATGATGGCAAATGCTAACATCATGCATGTTTTACCGACACAGTCTTTGATGGAGGACTCCTGGCATCTTTTTCAGTCTGCCTGGCAAGACATGAATAAAGAGAACAATCAGGGAGAGAGAGAGAGAGAGAGAGAAGGAGAGGGATTAGGACTGAGATTTGTGATGAAAGATGCAGATAGAGTAGATACAGACAGAAAGATAGCAAGCGAGAGAAAGATGAAGCGAGAAAGAGAGAGATGAGAGAGCACGGCATAAATTAGACGAGGACTGGAGTTACGGCGGCACTGGAGTCACGTGGGAACGTGTGAATGCTGCTGGTGAGAGACCAACAGATCGCCAGGGAAGCAGATGTGTTATAAATGAGTTGAGCCAGAGGAATGTGGCTGGGCTGTACCGCCATAGAGAGACCCCTGCTCTGCAACCTGATCTCCCCTGTCCCAGCCGTGGTACAGGCCTCTATTGTGATCCTACAAACACACCCACGCACACCAAGGCAAGCATTGGCCTAAGCTACCAGAAAGCTCAGCTCCTTTCTGCTCCCTTTATTCTACCTCGCCCTTCATTAGTGTGCCCCGGCCACATGGCCAGCCGTCACCGCATTTATTCCAGCCTCAACCCCAGTCGAAATGTCTCTCATTCTTTCCCCTCTGCTGACTCTGGGCCATTTTGATATTCCAGCTGTCTCTCTGCTATAGACAAGGGATTAAAGCACAACACTTCTCCCGAACTCCTGGAAACCAGTTGTTATGTTTTATTCCTGTCGTGCCATTTCCTCACCGATATGTGCGTCTCCCTACCCTTCACACGTTCCGCTGTTGCTCTCTCACCTTTTCCTATATACATCAGCACGTATTGTCTGTCTCGCTCTGTGTCGCTTCCTCTCTCTCTCTCTCTCTCGCTCTCTCTCGCTATCATTCATGCGCTCTCGCTTGCGCAGCCGTGCATAAACATTACACATTTACACAAAAACACACACACATTTCCAATATGTTTCACAGGCCTCCAGCTGCCTCCTTCTCGATGTATGTTGCACCTGTTGTCCCTCACAGTATGGGAAACCGTAGTGTGCTGTAGGCCTAACTGTTACTAATCCAAAGTTGACATTGTGTCTCAGTATAATATTTCCCCCTCTGTTATGCTCCCATGCCTGTTTGGCACCCGATACATTGGATATGCGCGTTGTGTTTTAGTTTTAGGCAAGAATGCAGATGCGCCCGTCTCATTCTCACTATCAGTCTTCATTTCTCTCAAAATATTCCACTTTCTTCCTCTGCCTCTCATCCCTTAATGTGTTGCTTCACGTGAGCATAAAGGGCTGTAATAAAGGGCAGGACTTTTCCCCGGTAATTCAATTTATATGTAAAACACTGCTGCTGACAATGCAGAGGCTGGCCGGCGAGGAGCGAGCGAGAGAGACCCGCCTTAGCACAGCACCTGTGTACTCGTTATTCAATCAACCCAGAGGCAGTCAGAAGAGTTCTCCTGTGCTGCACTGACATAGGTCTGCAAAGGCCAATCAATAGGCTCACCTGGGCGCCCGCCTGACCTGCGTAGAAGAAATTATAAGGAAAAAAGGCCGTCATTATAAATGCAGCAAATGTAGCATGTTACAAGTAAAAGGTTTTTTTTTTTCTTCTAATTTTCTAAGCATGTATAACAGGGCTTATTAGATTCCACAGTACACATCACAAAATATCACATAAACAGATCCCTAAGTAACAGAGCGACATGGATGGTGCTAACACACCAGTCTGGTTTACAACACAATTGCAATCAACCAATTAGTCATCCAAATCAAGTGGTGTGATCAGCTTTCAATGAACGTCTCACTCAACTGGTTCATCTTCTTAGTTAGGGGAACAACTGTCAGATGATCCTTCTGAAAAGGTTTCGGATTTAGGAGACAGAGTAACAACCAATTCTAGCACATTAAAGACCAACAGCTGCACACTTGAATCATATTTTAATTGGGATTTGGGGTGATATTCCTGAAAGCGGGTGAAATCAATTATACAGAAGGTGAGAGGACATTTTAAGAACAGTTTGTCTTTAGAGGAGCTTGGCCATCTGAATGAGGTGATCATGTGATTTTTGTTCCCCTTCAAACTAGAAATTGCTAACACGTTTAAAATGTCACACTTCCTAAGCTCTAACTATCTTGTCAGCTACAGACAGACTTTCTACTGCACAGAACGGACAGTGACAGACTGCATAAAGGAACGCTAGCTAAGTGAGCAGCACAGCATAGTTTTACAGAATGTGCCGTTCTAGGAGAACTGGCAAGCAAATTTGCAAACTGAAGTTGCTGAAACATTGTGGAAGGCAACCCATCTGTTTCTATAGAGATCAGAAATGGGACCACGTCACAGTTTTGCAAGTCCTAAGCAAGTCTTAACCTTCACGTCTTAAGTCAAGTCCCAAGTAATGATGGGCAAGTCTCAAGTAAGTCCAAAGTTCCACAGCTCAGATCGAGCCAGGTCACATGTCCCTAATTTTTGGTTTCAAGTCAATGGTTAAGAAAATTAGGGTCATAGGTTAGAGATCTTTTTTGTTGTTGAATTCTTGAATTTGCTTAAAAGAACTTAACATTATTAAGTAAATTGTCTGTATGTATTTATCTGAACAAGTCAAAGGCATCAAGTCGATGTCAAGTTGCAAGTGTTTTCACTTTTTACAAAGTCAAGTCTCAAGTCGCAAAATATGTGACTTGAGTCATACTCAAGTACAAGTCATGTGACTCGAGTCCACATCTTTGGTAGGGACTGGCTTGATAAGGTAGTTAGCTAACTAGCCTTACATGCCGGTTATTATTATCTTATTTTTTAAGTGTCTGGAGTATTTGAGTGCAAACAGCAATAATCTAACTTAACTTGTTTTAGACTGCTACATTCCTGCCCCGTTATTCTTTCAACGAGAATTGACTTTGAAACGACATTCCAAAAATTGCACTGCGTTGGTGTGCCATAATTTTGTCTTTAGATCATTTGATCATGTCTATTCATTTTGACAGAATAGATCAATGTTAGCATTTATTTAGATGTGGTTAATTAATGTTAATGTAAAAGTTAAAATGTGGTTTCTGATCCACTTTAACATTGATAACATTTTTTATTAAGAGTCAATTCTTTAATTCAGACAAATCGTTTCTATTGTAATTTCTATTTCTCTAACGTTACTCCTAGCCTAAACCCATTTTGGTTCCGTTTTTTAATAGTTTGATAGACTGCTAAGATGTACCACCATGTGGCATGACATTAAAGTCAAGCCGTGCCAAGATTACAACTTGAAGCCTAACGTTACTCTGTTTCCACAGATTCAGTAGTTTATTTAGAGATTTGCTTTGAAATGATTAGGTTCAAAATGGAACATGTGCAAGGTGTTCCGAGAGATTTTCCGTGGCTGGGGTTACTTTACGGCCCCATGTAAAATATTCTAAATATATACTATACACCATAAACTAGACAAAGAGTGCATTTATTGAGATTACCTTCTTGGCACATGTACGGTGTGTGTGTAACGTGTGCCTTCAGCATCTGTTGGCTAAGATTCCTTAGCTGCAATAAATGGGGAACAAAAGTTTGAAGTTTGAAGGGGAACAAAAATCACATGATCACCTCATTCAGATGGCCAAGCTCCTCTAAAGACAAGTAGCCAGGCTCTTCCCCCTGCCCTTCCAGACTTAAGATTGTTGTGAAGCTGCCTTCCCTTTAATCTGTCAATCATGTTATTATCCTGTTGTAGTGCATTGTGGTGACTCTTGATCTGTCATGCATGCGTGACACACAGCCCAGCGCAATAATGTAATCATCGTAATAAGCTTAAATCACTCCTGAATGACGGCAAACTGGATTTGAATTGACTGACTCATTCCAGTTTGCGGGAACACATTGAGTTCATTGCAAGCGAACAGAGGGCCGACGAGTCGCACAATGTGTTTGTTTTCCGGTTCTGTAGCATTGTGTTGTGCTCTGTGTCTTTTCTTTTTTCTTTCATCCACATGAATAAATCATGGCGACATCCATAATTTAGATGAGCTGCCGGAGATTTACACAGCAGTCTTTGTCAGTGAGTTTTGTTTGGTGGCATATTCAATAATTGTTTAATATATCAAATTGACTGGGTGGCTGAGCCTGGTGCTCTGGCTCTCCTTGACAATGCTGCCGCCTGCCTATGATTTGGCCACAGACTTTGGGTCTCACGCCGAAACACTCCCAGTAGGAGAAACGCACATGTCACAAATAAAGCTCTATTCCCTTCAGAGTATGCTGCCTTTGACTGAGGCCTTGCAATGTGCAGGGAATAGAATGCAATTTGGAAGACGGACTTCAAAAGGTTCTGCCAGGGAACTTCCTCCGGCCTCTCCCCTGAACCTATAAATCTAAATTTTGTTATTGGCTGAAACACTTTGTGCAACAATTTGCCACCCCAACATCTAGGGCCCTGGGTAACTAGGAATTTGGCTTGGATGGTTTATTGTAATTCCCATTTGGGACACTGCCCTGGTGGGCCTCAGCAGAGACAAACATTAACACACGCACACACATAGATACACCACCTTCTTCTGATCAGCAAAAGCTGGTGTACTGTTTGTGTTTCTTTTGTGCTAACAAGATTTGTGAATCTTTTGATATATATATATATATATATATATATATATATATATACTTTTTTCAGTACTGTTCATAGAAAATACACAGACAAAAAAGTTTCTGTATCTTAACATTTCCATTGATACTATGCCACAATTGTTTACTTCATTGAAGTATCCATCATCTCACCCCTGGGCTTGGGAGATCGACAAAGCATTGCTTTTCGGTCATCTGAATAATGATTAGCCCTAATATCACTGGTTTTCTGGCTCAACCCACAGGAAAATAGGATGAAATAACACGTGTTCATTCCATAAGCATAATTCTACCTAAAAGTCACTGCAGTGCCTCTCCTGAGTGTGTTTATAAACAGGGAACATGGCGTGTATGCCAAATTCTGTTTAATGAACTTCTTCCTTTCCTCCATCAAATCCCTAAGCTTAAGTCTCGTTCTCTAAAATGTTTTTGTTTTAATTCCAAGTTTAAAAATTGTCTTTAACATTGCTGCTATTTTGCATATTGTATTTCAGCCAGATCATTTAAATTCCTTTTTTTTATATTGTACATTGTAAAGTTCATCTGTACTGGCGGTCATATGAAAATGTGCTAACCATAAATGGGTGCACAACAATGCCTAGGTACACTGTGGCTTTTAAATGATACTCAATTGGTATTAAGGGGTCTATATAATGTATGCCAAGAAGACAATTCCCACACCATTAAAGCAGCCAGAACAAGCAGGATGGCAGGATGGATTCATGCGGATTAGGCCAAATTGTCACCCTACCATCTGCATGTCGCAGCAAAAATGGAGATTTCTGAGACCAGGCAATGTTTTTCCGATCTTGACTCGTCCAGTTTTGGACATCACGTGTGCTCTGTAGACGCGTCTTCCTGTTCATAGCTGCCAGGAGTGGATCCCGGCATGGTATTCTGCTACTACAGCCCATCCGCTTCAAGGTTAGACGCGTTGTGCGTTCAGATATTCTACACACCACTGTTTTGTTCAGACAACAGCTGAACCTCTTGATCATTTCTGCATGCTTGATGCACAACAGGAATCCCTGTACAGCCTCAGTATTGAGTTAAAGCCCGGCGATTCGCCGATCGGCTGTTTGTGTTTACGGTCCGGCGTGCCTCATATAGTGGCCGCTGACCGTACGTCATGCTGGTTTGTCTCAAGCATCGCTGCATGACGGTGACAGTATGTTGCGGTATTTATCGTAAGACGGAATGGGGAAGCATGTGTTTTTTTGTTAACAACAGCTGGTCCATAACTTTTTATGTTAAGGAAGGTTCCAGTTTTTGTTAGAATAGAATAGAATAGAATACATCGTAATTAGCTGTAGACCATACGGCAGACAATAATATCTGTCTAGAGAGTTTTTATCGTTGGTTTTAGATGTCACATAATCCACAGAGGTTGACACTGAGACAACAATGAATGGCCTGAATATACCCAGAAGCAACTTAGAAAAGAAGTAAAACCAGAAAAGGCTTTTCTCATGGACCGTGATGTAAATGCAGGTAAATCACTTTTTCATTTTTACCAACATGTCAGTTGTGCAACGACAGGTGACAGCATTATTGACCATTTAAATTACACTCACAGAATGGCTGACATCTGCCTTCAAATCTGATCATTCTCCTGTCCACAAACATGAACTACAACAGGAAGCACCAGACTGAATCATGTTCCGGGGCTTATTTGACAAAATTGACAACCAAAAGTGCGTCAATGAAGTCATCCCAACAGTGACCATAATGTGCATATCCCAACCAGAAACCGTTAATTACACTCAGCATTCGCACTCTTCGAAAGGCCAGAGCTGCCACTCTAAAGAAGAGGCACACAAATCCGGATGGTTGCGTGAAATCCCTCTGCAACCTCAGACGAGCCATCAAACAGACAAAGTGTCAATACGGGGCTAAGATCGAATCCTACTACACTCGCTCCGCTGCTTGTTGGATGTGGCAGGGCTTGCAAATTACCTCAGACTGGATAGGAAAACCACTAGGTGAGTTTAATGCCTGCTATGCTAGCTTCAGACCCTATCCCAGTGTGTAAAACCAACAGGTTTCAGGTGGACCTCCATAGTCCCTGGGCCTGAGAATGCCGAGGAAACCTGCCTAAATGACTATAATCCAGCAGCATATCAGTAGCCATGGAATGCTTTGAAACTCCGGTCATGGCTCACATCAATACCTTCTGGTCCCAGTCTGACTTGAATACCATCCCAACAGATCAACAGATCACACTATCTAACATATTGCAATCATCTTGTAGCATTTCGTTGCTATTGTTGACCACACTGCCAACTACAACAACACTGCTATGAACTTTAACCTCTTTAACCACCTGCTTCTCTTACACATGGAGTCAGGTTCTGACTGTATATTACCACGCTATTGTCAGTTAATTGTGTAAATATTCCTGATATTGATGCAAATTTTTTTTTTTCTCTCTTTCATTTTTGCTTTGCATTGTTGGGAAAAGGCATAGCAGGAATTTCCCTGTTGGTGTACACCATCTGCTTACGAACAATTTGACAGAAACACTTGGCTTTGATTAGGGCACTAATTGTGCACAGAGCCCCATCAAAAGTAGTGCACTATGTAGGAAGTACGGTCCCATGCGGGAAGCCGTGGTTAATGCTTTCGTAGTGTTTATGGCAGTCACCTGAAGCCTGAGTGATCTTCCTGGCTGAGCTCGCCCCTTTATCCTCGTAGGCTGATTGAAAAGCACAGGGTTAGGCTCTAATGTCTTGTATATATGCATAGTTTAATATTTCATTTACTACAACTGCACACTGGGAATTGGAAAGCGGAGTGAGTGTAGGGTGTCATAGAAAACCCATTTGACTTTATTTCCCTATCCCCTCTCTCGCTCGCTCTCTCTCCCTCTATCCCACTTTCCCTCCAGCTTTCTGTCTTTGGATTCCAATAAGCTGGCCTGAGAGACAGGAGAGCGGATGGTCCAACGCCCTGTGGGTCTTTTTCTCGGTTTTGTTTCATTTTAAGTTTATGGGTGACCGACACCAGCCCTACTCTAGCACAATTTGAATTTGTCTGTTTATGTGATTTGCCCCTTCTCCATATGGTATTAGAAAACCGTAGTAATCTGCCTCATGTCACAGACACTAACTTGCTACATTTCAGTGCAAGACCACCTCACAATGCTGCTACAGTGTTTGCTAATCACTGCACGTACACTCTGCCTATGTTGTCCGCCCCAGGAACAAGCAGCAGTCTATTAATGAGTACGAGCGGTGAACTAGATGTTTCCTGCTGACCTGACGTCATGCCGAACCCATGTTGTCCCTTCTGTACTTTTCGAATCTCCCCATCGGATTGGGACACAGGGAGCCACTTTAGCCTCATAGAAACCCACAGGACCATGGAGTCGGTCATCCAGAGCCACGGTCAATAACGGCGTCCGTTCATTGTGATCACGTCTTCCACTCGCAACAAATGAAAATCTCCGTAGCTGTCACTGGAGCATGTCAGGCAGCCATTAGCCAGGCTTCATAAGTTCAGAATGTTCCCGCACTCATGAGGTCTTTACTTCAAACACTTCAGCCATTCACTGTCAGTGATTCAACACCCGATAAGATGTTCTCCAATTATTACACCCCTTTACTAGCGCTTAGACTAAGTGAAGTGGACCGAGTGGAAAATGTAAAAAGGATTCAGTTCGCTCAGGGTAAAAGCTCTGATTTTGATGGTCTTGTCGCGGACATTTGTCAGGTCATTTCTGAGTGGGTTTTAACCCTATGCCATTTCCATGAGACACCAGAAAAAGTTTTTTTTTTACAATGTTTTTTTTTATCAACTTGCTCTACACTCATGTTTGGCTTCACACAGAAATGTTTACCATTTTCGTTTCAGGATAACTAGGACTACAAGTAGATGATAAAACATTTTCACGTTAACAGTTGCTCAGTCCAAACTATGCAGTGACAGCTGTGTGGAGTTTGTTACAGCAAATATGTGAGCTTGATACAGTATTATGGTCACTTTTAATTCTGCTGTGTGTGGAATATTCCTCACCCCCAAATTCTCTTTTGTAGCTTGTGAAAGAAAATGACTAAAACAATATCTGTACTAAACATGACTGTGAGAGCCGCAAATAGTTATTCATTCAAAGCTCTACAGACATTTTAGTAAAAATAGACCTGGCCTCAGGCCCTTCAGCATCCATGCTTGCCCACCAAGAACCACTCTATCTCAGCCACCAATCAGTATTTAGACAGTTTGGGCATCACTGAATAAAGAAATGCCAGTGCTAGTCTCTCATGAATGTCACATCTTGGAGTCTGTCTTTTTGCTCCCTCTAAAACGTGTCAGCTAAACCATTTTTGTCATATGCCAGAGAAACTGTTTCTACTTCCATTGTCATCGACAGACGATGTGCCGATGACAGACAGAAAATAACCTTAAATCCGAGACGTCGTTCATTGAGCGCAATGGATTTTTAAAAATAATCTGTTGAGAAAAGTGGCACTGTTTGCGTGACAATCATCTTCGGTGTGTTGCGTTGTTCCCACTGCGAGGGGAGCCAAACCACATGATGCTGCTTGTCTGCTTCTCAGCTCCGCGCAACCACACTTACTAAATTAGACCCAGGAGAGAGCAAAAGAGAGGGAATACTTAGGCACGGCTAACAATGGGAACATGTGGAGAGTTCTGAGTGACGGAAAGCCACTTTGTAGACTTCTGAAGAAGAGGGACAGGTGGGGAGGGGGAGAAAGTGGGGGGTGGGGGGTGGGGGTGGGGGGGACCTTTCAAGCAAAGCAAACAGCTGTACAAACATGTAAGTCAATACCGGAGAGGGAGGGAGACACAGCGGGAATGAGGAGAAAGGTAGGGAAAGAGCGGAGGGTGATGAAATGGGGACACGAAGTTAGTGAGATGTGGTGGGAGGGGGGGATGGATGGAATTGGTTAGAGAGCAAAGGAGAGGTATGGTGAAAGAAAGAGTCTGAGACAAGCAATAGACCCACTAAAAAGAAGTGTATTGAGAGAAATTGGAAAAATGATTATAATTATATAGTAGAAGATGGAACTGAAAGCCGTCAATGGCCAGCAGTTGAGACAGAGTGGGGTTGAGATAGGATGAATGAGGGTGTGGGGGGGGGGTGAAACGGGATGAATGAGAGAGAGGGGATGCGACGGGATGAATGAGAGAGGAAAATAGAGATTGAAAGAGAGAGTCATCAAGTGATATCTGCCGGCAGTAGGCTAGAATCACAGGGAGAGAGACTGAGAGAGAGGAGGTGCACTGAGAGAGACTGAAAGAGAGAGATACACCGAGAGAGAGAGAGAGGGAGGCGATGGAGTGGCATGATTGGTGGACACCAGGCAAGCAGCAGCCTCATTAGTTCATTAGGATCAATCTCTGTTCACTCGTTTACAGCCAACATTGTCTGGGTCATTTGTATGGATAGGGTACAGCTCCCTCTCCAGCAGCACACTGTGTGTGTGTGTGTGTGTGTGTGTGTGAGAGAGAGAGTGTTTGTGTATGTGCCTCACCCCCGCTGTCCCACCCTACCACCACCATGGGTATTTCTCTCACGTTCAGGCCAGCGCGCCTTTGTCTGATCTGGGCTTCGTCTTCTCCCGTCTCCAGCCAGGCAGTCCCCGGGGGATAACATATCTAATACAGCTCAGTTGTGCCCCCCCCCACCCCTCAAAAAATGGTGCTTGTCGACATGAGAAATACTGTAGCCTGTTTTAAGTTTTCTGCCCTCCAGGAGGAGGAGATGAGGAAAAAAGCTGGAAAACTGCTCAACCAGTGACTTAATGCATTACTAGACTTATAACTCACAGCAACACCCTTATACACACACACACACACACACACACACACATCCCCAATAACCATCACCAACTGAGCTGCTCTGCTTTTCAACTCTGACGGGCGCGCGTTTCTCCTCAGCTCCTAGCTAGCTAACAGCACATTGTTGCTGTCTGTCTGTCTGCCTGCTGCTATTGGATTATCGATTGCAATCACCAGCAGTAATTTGCCAGTAAGGGAGTGTGGGGTTGTGATTAAAGATCCCCCCCAGCCTGCCAACACACACACACACACACACATCCACACACACATACACACGCGTGCACACCCACTGTTACATTGAGCTGGAGGGCTTGCAGCGTGCACGTGTGTCATTGGGGATACTATTGAAACTGTGCGTGTGTGTGTGTGTGTCAGTGTGGCTGTCTGTATGCAGCTGTTTGTTTAAATGAGAAGCAGTCCGGAGGAGGCTAGTTTAGTACATGTGAAATGTCCTTTCCATGTAAGAATACAGCGTTCTCTTTTTCTCCCAATTTCGTCATATGAAGTTTCAAGTTCAAAAATCAAGTTGCTTATATGAAGCCCTTTTAAATACAGCTGTTGTCACTATGTAATTAGATATCCCGCCTGAAACCACAAAGGGCGAAACACCTGATATTTAATCACATTAGCTATGAAAAACTAGAACATCAGGAACCTGGGAAGAACCCAGAGGAGAGCCGGACTCTGGGGGACCACTCTTCGTCTGGCTGTGCCGGGTGGAGTTTATAGTACAAGATATTCAAATGACCAGATGACCAGCAGGTCATAAGATATGTAAATGTTACTTGGTTTTCATTACTGAGCGTTAAAAATAATCGCAGTGGTTATAGAGGGGTCATGCGGTCAGATACTCCGAAGGAAATGTAAAGGCCAGTTGTGTCTATGGGCCTCTCTCATCGCAGTGGCTAATATGGTATTCAGGAGAGTTGAAGGTTGCGATGGACCTTCCTGCTAGGCTTTCTGCTGCTTTTATTCGTACTGCTCTTCCAACCAGGTAGGCACCTGGGTATGAGGGAATCGCTAAAGCCTGATGAGACCAGGGCATCCTTGCTAACGACACCCCCCTCCCTCAACCTATGACACACACTTTTTTTGCCCATGGGTCAGCTAGCGGAGGTCAAGGGTGGAACGTGGACTGTGCTGGACAGCTTGGTGCGACGACAGAGCAACCTGGGAGGCACGGCAAGTTCTATCGGTGGTATCAGTGTAGGTCACTGAATGATGTTCTTCACAATATGTAACTGTGTGGTGTATTGCTTGCCTAGAGGGACTCTTCATATACTATATCCCCGGTCTGTTATGACATTGTTCCAGAGCACTGTGGATGAGGATGACTGTCTAACGTAATTACACATGGTGGCGTGTCATCTAGCACAGCTTGACTGTGTCTTATAGACTTGGCTGCATGAGCAGGTCCTTTTAATCTAAGATTAGACATTTCCCAACTATTTTCTCCTCAGGTCTGTGCCAGACTAATAGGACCCTGTCGTTTTTGTTTGCATTTGTTCACTTAGTTATATTCATTTGGCAGGAGAACAATAGAGTTTAGCCGTGTGAAAGCATGGCATAATAACAAAATGAGAAAGTAGTTTCTCTGTAATTACTGTGGGAGTTCCTCTGTGCATCATATATGGAGTGAGAAGGTGCTGACAATAGCCTTAGCCAACTAATTTACCAAATGAGGCCTTTGGCAACCTCGTCTGTGGAAGAGATGAGAAACTTTTGGCCGCTCTGATTGGTTCTCTTGTTTCCTGTGATTGGTTGCCCTGCTGAACCTTATTGTGCCGGGTTACATCGTACCTACATATTACAGGTGGCAGGTCCATATGTGTGCATGCATGCCTCCACTCATCTTTCTGTAAATGGCTCTTACCCAGTGAATCCATTTTGCCAAGGCATAAACACACTTTGCTGTCCATCCATGTGTGTCGAGTTCTACTGCATGTCAGAAAATGTGTGGATACTGTGGGATAATATGACATTGTCCCAAGCAGCTTGACTCTGTGGGCAGATGGAAACGCTCCACTTTTGCGTGAGTCATAAATCCCCATTGGCAGCCTTCATAAAGGGTAATGGCAGAAACAGAGGCGGCATCGTAGAAAGAGTGGCGGAAAGGGAGAGAGAGAGAGGAAGGGGGAAAATAGAAAGAGAGAGTGGGTGGGGGATATTTTGCCGATGTTTTTGTCCTCATCTTTCCAGCAGACCTCCAGCCAGCTCTTTACTCTGCAGGTCTAATTGCCCTCAACCCCACACATCATTGCTGTTTCACTGTTAAAGAAAAACACTGAAACTTTATCACCAGGAATCCATAACAGTTTTTAGAGCTTATATAGTTTTATTGCAATATTTAAAGCCTCCGTAAATACAGTATACTTCTTGAGAGGAGGGGGAAGCAATCAAACAACCATTACGAAGACACCTGTTGTTCTTGCACTTACAGTAGCTTCATCTGCTACGCAGAGAGCTCCAGGAAACAGCAAAATGACCGTGGCTTAAACAGAACCTTGACCCGCTTCAATTACTTTGTAGTCAGATCAAAGGTTTGATTAAGACATTGAGAAAACAATCTTTAATTCTGGTATAATAGCTATCATCTGAGCATTTGCATCAAAGCTGCTCCGTTTCGGTATGGAGACTGATTGTGTGCAGCTTGGTTGATGCATGGAGACAGAGAGATAGAGAGAGAGAGAGAGCGTCCCTCCCTCCCCGTCCCGGGAAGAGGAGCCCATTCATCCTCACGGTCCCTGGCTGTCTCCAACAACAGCGACCCAGTCCGAGCCCATACCCACAGTGTTTAGTACACGGCCTGCGTGCTCTTTCTCTTTATTCACCAGGAGTCAAAAGGTCAGTGTGTTCCTCCTTGATAGACTCAATGTAGGGGAACTGCCTGCTGCTGCATTAGGCCAAGAACCACCACTATGTTTTACCCACTATTGAGAGGTGCGTGCACACACACACACACAAATACAAACACACACACCGTTGTTCATCATCCAAAAATGTGTCTATTGAAAAAGTTTAGCAAAGAGCGCACTAACTGCTATATGATGATGTCTTCGTTCATCTTCCCTTAATGAGCTAGCAGCCATCTCTGAATAACGAATTAAAAAGGTGTGAAAGAGAAATAGAGACAATGAAACAGATGGCATGTCAATTAGAGAGAGACAGACAAAAGAGAGAGAGAGAGAGAGAGAGAGAGAGAGAGAGAGGGAGTGAAATAGGGAGAGGCTGAGGCTGTCTGAGGAAAACACAAAGCTGTGTAATGCTCAATGCGTACTGTGAGAACAGGGAGTTTGTTAGACCATGCCATACACCGATGTGTTGCGGTCAGTCATGATTGCATGTTGCACATAGGGTACGACCCCACACAGGAAGCGGTACATGTTGTAAGCTAGGAACTGGCAGCCACCTACACTACCGTAGGCTAATATTGGCTTTGCTCCCCACTTGTGCCATTAAACACCTGCAACATATCTATAATTACCCGACCCGCTTGATGTTCAAATTCTTTGAGTTCTCCCACTTCACTGGCTTCCGCCATCTTCAAAGAAATAGTGATTGTGTACAAATCAACAAAGGGGCACTACATCTCTCTACCTTCAGGCAGTGCTTAAACCCTACTTCCCTAACTGTTCCCTTAGTTCTACAGGAGGGCATCTCCCATTCAACTTACTCAAAGCTCTTCTCTGTCCCATCACCCCAGTGGTGAAACAAGTCAGAACAGTGGAGTCCCTTTCCATCTTCCTAGGTCAGAAACCTCACGTCTTTCAAGAGTTTATCTTTTTTTTAAAAGTGTCACTTGAACTTTTTCCCTGCTGGCACAGGTGTTTTCTTAAAATACTTAGTAAAGTCTATTTGATAGGATTTTATGTTTTTTTTTCACTTAGCTTTTTTAGGATGAACACACCCATCTTAAGCTGCTCTGATTGAGAGAGTCTGCTGAATCACTAAAACAATGAATGATGAACCTCATGGGTGTGGTCAAGAGTGGTACACTCTCAAGGGAATAAGTTGTCACATGAGACACTCAGATTGTGTGTCAGAGTTATTTCATTACCCTCGACCTGCAGACTAATTATATTATAGTTGCAATTATAGTTTGCCCGTAAATAAAATCTACGGGGACATATTGATTACTTTATGCTGTGATTCACAGGCTTGTTTTAATGCCAAAGCAATGGCATGTTTATATTAAGGAGCTTGTCTATCAGGATAATTAACAGGTTTTCAATGATTCAATCCAACATAAGACATTCATCTTTCGCATGGCAGCACAAATGGCATTTCCTTTTCAGTCTTTTAATATTCTGTTTTGTTTTGCAGCTCATGTTTGCATGGCCAGTCTTGGCTACTGGAGTTGATATGTGAATAGATGAAGGTGTAGAGAGTAAATGAATTAGTCACAGGAGTAAGAGCAGGAGAAGCAAAAGGACAGGTCAGGAGAGAAACCGAGTGAACATTTGAACGACAAGGGAACAGAGGAGATAGAAGATAATAGGAGACAATGTGAGTTCTCTACCCAGTTTTTCTCTCTAGTGTCATCCCTTTTTCATCCTCCCGACTCTCTTCCTCTCCTCTCTCCCTCATTACAGAAGAGAAAGGTCATCTTTTATTAATGACCTCTTTAATCAAACAGGGGCAACTTCCCTTTTCTCAGAGACAAACGTTTCCGGCAATTCATTCATTCTCCAGAATTAAAGCAGAAAAAAAGAGGAGTTTGTAGTATTTAGCTTGGAGTCCCCCGGTAGAGTGTTTTAGCCAGAGCCATAGGTCCCTGTGGGGCTGCTGGAGACAAGTGGATTGTGGGTGATAAAAAATCGAGTCCTTATCTTGTCCATATCTAGTAGTCCAGAGCTTCAGCGTGACAACATCACACCAGTTGTGACTGGAGATTGTTTATTCTTGCCCCTGTTTTGTATAGCTGGGAGCCTTTAAAAGTGAAGAAGACATGAGGGGGCAGCCGCACAACCGACAGCAGAAGGAACGGATGATTAGTCAGAGAGGAATGGGATCCTTCCCTCAGGGCAATAAGTCTAGTTGCTTTACATGTTCACCTCACCTTAACCGCGTGTCATTCAGTTCCACGCACAAACATAATACGAACACACACACACATACGCGCACACACACACATGCACACGCACGCACACACACACACGCACACAGTTAAAATCTTAGCCAGCAGATGCAAAAACCTTGCACACACACACACACACACAGTTAAAATCTTAGCCAGCAGATGCAAAAACCTTGCACACACACACACACGCACACACACACGTGCTTACATAGGCCGTAGCCATGTAAATAATTAATTGGAGTGTGGCCTCCAGCCATTGTGTTTTTTCCTCCCCCCTATCTTTGTTCTGGACTAAAACCCTTCTGTCTTCTGGGATGTAAACCACAAGGTTGGAGAGAAAATTCCGGTCAATATCGCAGGGGACTCTTTCTTTCTTTTGTCCTCATTTTGGGGTATTTAATTACTGCTAATTAAGCCTTTCTCTATCCATTCTCTTGTTCTTTCCAGTTCTCTGTCTCTCTCTCCACTTGAGCTCAGAGCTGGAGTCACTGTGAGGCTAGTGGATGGCCTGGTGCATGCTGGGAACCAGGACCTGAGACTGGGAGTATGTGTGTGTGCATGCCTCCTGGTTTTCTGAAACTCTCACAGGCCCCCAGAGCTGAATGTGAGCGGACAGACACTCAGACTGACAGACATACAGATAGTCAGACTGACAGACAGTCAGACTGACTGACATACAGACTGACAGACAGTCAGACTGACAGACATACAGACTGACAGACAGTCAGACTGACAGACATACAGACAGAGACAGTTAGTTCCAGGGGGTGTAAACAGACTACTGTAAATCTAATTGGGACTTGACCAGCGTACATATCCGGATCTGCTGTCACTGTCATCACTACAGTTAAGGGTTTATTACTCTAGATGTCTGTTCCTGTGATGTGATGGATGTGTGTGTCTGTGAGTGCGTGTGTGTGTGAGTGTGTGTGTGTGTGTG
>JACXGI010006115.1:0-17781 GCA_016801175.1 Esox masquinongy | reverse complement strand
TTCGCTGCGTCCTGATAAGGGACTTGTTTTCCGTGGTGGTTCTCCCAGGGACGATAGTGTCCATGTTCTTGATTCATGCTGCCTAGTGCTCCTCTTCTCCCATTTCTGTGTTCAGGCCAGATTATCTCCACACTAATGGGTGTCGCTGGCTCTTAATGAATGACTGAGGCTGAGGCTGGAGCTGGGGCTGGGGCTGGGCTGCTTGCTCCCTGAGGCCGATCTCATATCTAATGATTAAACACCAGACTGACTGGAGCATTACACGTCTCCTCTCTCTCCTCCCTCCCTAGTCACTCTACGGCTCCTCTTCTTTCTCCTCCCTCCTTCCCTATCTCCCACCCCCCCCCATCCCAACTTACAGTCCTCGTCTTTCTCCTCCCTTCCTAGCCATTCTGTCATTCCTCCTATTCCTCTCACCTCTCTGGTCATTTTATCACTCGTCCTCTTTCTCTTCCCTCCCTAGTCATTCTATCTGTCCTCCTCCTTCACCTCCCTCCCTAGTCGTTCTAACCCTCCTCCTTCCCTGTTCCCTTTTCCCCTCCTTCACTAAGGACGTAATAGGTAAATGTATACCTTTTTTACCAAAAGTATACTGCGTTGCATTCTCATAATGACATTCAATACCAAGTGCTTTTTCTGAGCTCTGCAATATACCATTATATTGACAAATGGCGGCATGTTGTATTAATGCCTATTCTGTCTTGAATCAGACTGATTCGAGTCAGTCCAAATCCAGATGGGGCCGTCTCCAGACTTCAGGGCATTTCGTTGTGTGTCGCCATGGATACACCCTGTCATATCTGTGCTGTGACAGTGTGCTGCTCTGCTCTGAGGCAGACGACTTAGTGCTATGCTGTTAACTGGTTCTGGTGTGAAGGCATTTTCCACCAACTACTATTCTGTCCAGCCAGGAGACCAGCGAGTCGGCGTGTGACTGAAATGGCGCCCCGGGGCGCATGGTCGGGCAGCCACTCTGTGCGTTACGACGGAGCCAGGCCTCCCACAGGAAGCGGCACAGGCGGTACCTCCTGGTGCTCCCGTGGGGTCCTTATCTTCCTCTGTCTGTTCTAATGCCTGTCTGGTTTCTCCATCCACTTAACTCTAAGTATAATGAGAAAATGACTTGTCTGGCCGTGGCAGTTTCTACACTGGCCTTAACTAACCCCATTCTTAAATTGAGTTGGGAAACCTGACATCCACAGTGTGGGATATATGTTGGTTTTGTGTGTTTGTGTCTGTCTTTTTTTAGCTGTATTTGTGAGGACCAGAAATCCCCCCTAGGATAGTAAAACAAAGGAAATGTAACCTTTCACGGGACCCCATGAGGGAAAAGACTAATTAAGGAGGTAGGGTTAGGGTTAATGTTGTTTTTTAGGGTTGTGGTTAAGGTTAGGTATTGTCTAAGGGGCCCCTGAAAGAAATATAAAGAAACTGTGTGTGCGTTTATCTGTTCGCTCACGCTCATTCATACACACAGCCAGAACCCCCTAGTTCATACGTGTGTAGTGGTTCGGTGTTCTGAGTCTGGGAAAGGGATCGTTTGATTTTTGCCGCAGTGGGTTTTGTGTTTATATCTTGGCGGTGCTGGGTAGATAGTGACAGTCCTCTCTGCCTATCTTAGTCTCCCTTCTCTGTCCAGCTCTCTTTATCTCTGACTTGTCTGTCCCTAACTTCTCTCTGGTCGTATCACTGTGTGCTGTGGTTCAGAAAGACTGAATGTTTCTCACAGCGTCAAACATAGTTCCCTGGGTTCTGCTCATCTGTCTTGGGTAGACGTGGGCAAAACCTGGCCACCGGCAATTTTTAATAAAAGTTTTGGCAAACATTATTTAGTATAAAAAACACTCCAGGCAACTTTTAAATGTTAATGGACCAGTTTCAAATAACTGACCATTTTTATGGCCCCCAACTTGCTCTTGACAAAGAAACTAGTCCAACCCTAAAAAAACTATTTAGCCCTCGAGCGAAAGTGACTGCCCACTCCTGGAGGTCTTTCTCTTCTCTCACTGTACTTCTTTTCCTGTATCTTCTCACAGACAGACAGATGGAAGGATATTCTCTGATTTAGAGTTTTTTTCTCGATTGGTTGAGCACTTTTGTCCAACCAGAATCCACTTTCGCAAAACAGTGAACATGCATGCCAAAACTGACACAAAAATGACATTTTATTTCCAACATGCATCAAGACTCTGAAAACATTAAGCACATGACACAAAATCAACTACTTGAATTAAAACATACAACTGGTCCTATATGCCATGAACATATATCACATGGAAGGGTTATTTCAATCCATCATTACATAGTCTTCAATCAGTCATTACACAATGGCCCAATAAATACTAACTACAACTACACTGTATCAATACACCCTAGCATGGTTCCCCCTCTTTTATATATCTGTGCCACTTGACACTATAATTACGGTATGTACAAAGACTAGTAAACATATATTCACCGAATGGGCTGCACCTTTTCCCCTAAAATGATTTGGTTGATGACCAATGCAGAAATAACTTCACTAGAGAGCATGATTATCAAGAAACAAAAAGCTTCAATCTTACCTTTTTCCATTTTGCTGTACAGAGAATTGAAACAGCAAAAGCCAACAAATCCCTGCAAAATCAAAATGTGTTTTACACATATTGTACTGAAATGCATTGTGGTATAGTATTGCAACTTAGCTATGGACTTTTTTGAATATTCTTTTCATTGATGCCAAAGTTGATCAAAGCTGTGACCGAATTTTTTCATTTTGTTTGACACAACTGAGCTTTGTGTCTTTGTAGAGAGTTGTATTTGGTGTTGTGCGAAAATGTTCTTGGCATTTCAATTGTGTGTGAAATCATTGAGAAATACCTAACCTTCTACCAGAAAATAATACTGCTGTGCTCATTAGATTATAATTGAGATCAACTATAGTTTTGTAAGTTTTAAATTTCAAGTATCTTTGCAATTGAGAAAAAAATACATGAGAGACTCCCGGCCTCCAGGTCTCTAACAGAAGTGTCTGTCTGTCTGTCTGTCTGTCTGTCTGTCTGTCTGCCTGTCTGCCTGTCTGACTGTAGTGTCCATGTAGTGTGTCTGTGTGTGTATGTGTGAGACAGTGTTTCTGTTGAGTTCAAGAGTGTGAGTGGGGTCAGACAGCTACAGAGATGAGAGAGAGAAATGTATATGAAACAGTTGCAGTGACCTTGGTTATTCCTGGTCATGCGTGTGTGCATGTGTGTGTGTGTGCGTGCGTGTGTTCGTGCATGTGTGTGTGTGTGTGTGCGTGCGTGTGTTCGTGCGTGTGTGTGTGTGTGTGTGTGCGTGCGTGTGTGTGCGTGTGTGTGCAGTCATGCTGCAGGTGGTTGCCCTGCGGCTTTCATCCAGGTGGGCGAGGAGAGAGCCAGGCTGTGACAGGAAGCCCAGGGGACGGGGAGGGGTGAGGGGAGGGGTGAGGGGAGGGGTGAGTCGGCGAGTGGAGGCTGGTGACTAAGAAGCGTCACGCAGAAACGGTGACGCTTTTTAGTCAGCCATTGTGTTACCTCTGTGTTCGGTTTTAAGGCGCGAGCCGTCGGTGGACTGAATCGTTAGTTAAAATAATGCTCAGCTAGCCACATATTTCACCGTCTCCAGGCTAGAAGTAACCATGCCAAAATTAGCCGTAGAATTGTCCTATAGGGCATGCTCAGCTCGAGGTATGAAGACGGGTTTCTCTCAGGATGCTACGCTCCTCTGGGTGAGTGCACGTGTGTGAGCGTGTGTTGATCCTCTCTCTGCCTTTCCCTGGGCCGCATGCATGTTTGATGAGTAGTGCGCGGTCCACATATCCACAAACAAGCCTTTCTCTGCCCCAGTGAGGAGGGCAGCACATCTGATCACGCCTTGGTAAGTCAGCCGGCTTCATCGGCCAACGCCAGCCGCTGCTAGCACAGCACCATGGCATCAATATTCAGGGAGACATCTCAAACATTTCTAATTACTTTTCTATCCACCTCTCTCTCTGTCACACACACACACACACACACACACACACACACACACCCACACACTGCCTTTTTTCCTCTGAAGATGTCTATCTCTTCTCATTGTCTTTTCCCTCTTTTTGTCTCCCTGCGCATTTATGATTCACAGGCGACAAAAGAACTGGAAACAGCAAATCGCAACAGCAGAATGGGATGACAACAGCAAATAAAGCCACAAGAAGAAATGCAAGATGTTTGGCTGTGCTGGGATATAGTGTTGAGTTTACTCTCAATTCCTACTGAATGGCCAGAACCCACTGTCTCCCTGATGAGAGTGTTTTGTTCCTCTAACATTAGCACACACTGATTTCCAACTCAAGTACCTCCCTCATGGGCTGTCAACTCATAAAAAAAGGATTTGAGTCAAAATGCCCCAATTTCTTTTTTACTTCCTTTTTCTCGCTAACGCCTGTCCTGAACTGATGATCCTTTAAACTAAGTTGCTCTTTGTCTGAGCAGCTTAATGTCAGACAGTGATGTAACTTTAGAGAGGTGGGGGGCTTGGGGGGTGGTGGGGGGGCGGGGGTGGGGGGGGCGTCGAGGGAGATCACAGGACAACCATATGGTGTCATTTAATTGCCGGGAGGAGAACGGTGATGGATAAAGACGGAGGCTGTGGGGAGGGTCTGGGCAACCGCCATGTTTTTGGGCAGGTGGTGTCTATGGGAAAGCAGCAGAGTGGTGTCAACAGGGACAGGCTGTGTGTGTGGCTGTTTTTGTGTTTGTGTGCATGTTTGTGTATGTGTGTTTGGGTGTGTGTGTGTGTGTATGTCTGTGTCTGTCTGTGTGTGTGTGTGTGTGTGTGAGAGAGAGAGCATGCCTTTGTGTTTTCTTGTCCCTCTCTCCACACCGTGGTCCCTTGCCATGGAGATGGAAATTCGGCCCTGTCAGCGTATCACAGGCTTGGCTTCTCATAATGTATTGTTAGCATATGGTGGCGCGCTAACGGAGCAGACTTAGCCTTATCAAATATTCACAATTACAAACAGAGTGAAACCCTTGCCTGGCGTGACATTTATATTTAATTTAGTTCCCTTCTCTTCATGCCACGGCACTTCACTCCCTAGTCCCCAAACACATTGCTCTGTGTCAGGGTATTGTTTGTCAGCCGCAGTCAGAGGGACTCAGCCCACGTGGAGCGGTGGCGTGTGACGACCAGATATGTGTGGTTGTGTTGAGATGTGACAACATGCACTGAAGTCATTACAGGAGCAGATGCCGCGGCCGTCCTGCCCCACTGGTGAAAAAAGAAGAGTGGGAGAGGAAAAACAGAAGGAAACGAGAGGGAGAGAGAGAGCTAGAGAGTGAGGGGCATTGTTAGGGACAGAGAGAATAAGGGAGAGGGGATGGTTCAGAGAGGGAAAGGCTGAAGTATTGTCTTGAGAAAGAAATGCTACATTTCTATATTGACTGGAAATGAGGCAATTATATTAGACAAGGGAACAAGAATCATTCCTTATAAAGTTTGTTGAAGAGTGCTGTTATAACCTGTAGCTTTCTGTGTATTAAAATGACTCCTTTTCAGAGAACCACATTTTGACCATTTTGATTCAGACCCACATGGTTTGCGACCCACCCGTTGAGAACCGCTGTGCGTAGTGTTTTTCACAGCAAGATATCACAGGCTGGTGTAAGATGGTTGGGTTTGACCCTGTGTACAGTGTGTCCTTGTGTCAGGTAGATTCTGGTGTTGATTGTTTTCACCTGAGCACCCATGTATAAACAGCAACCCTATTTCCATTCCACTATTGACAGACAGACGGATACCCACACACCACACACACACACACACACATGCATGCACAAATGCACACAGAAACACACAAACCTCAACCCTCCAATGTTGTAAGTACAGAAGGTTAACATCTTTTCTTTTTATCTCTGTCCCACACACACTTCTTGTGTTCTTTCTTTTTCTGCCTCTCTCGCGTCTCTCTCTATGCCTCTTCCCCACTCTCTGTCTTTATCACTCTCTCTTTCTTTATTGAAGGATATTCTCTCACACTGCTCAGCCCTGTGATCCTCCAGGCTGGTAATTAAAGAACAACCATTCACTTATCAGGATCACTCTAGTTTTTCCCTCTGTCCTGAATTAACAGCAGCTCTGCCAAAGCTCTCCCCAATCAAATTCCATTTCATCTGGCTTTACCTGGCTGACTGGCTGAGTGGTAGGCTGTGAGGGAAGGAGAAGTGAAGTGTGTTCGTTTGTGGGAGTTCCTTTATCTTATACTCAGCAGCATTTGCAATTTAATGAAACACAGCTGGACACCATTCACACACAGACAAACACCCTTCTCCTATCTCCTGTCATTATTAGTGGTTGTTTTTTCAACCTTTCTGTCATCAAAAAACATAGGCATTTACTGTAGCAAAACCTGGAACACACTGATGGTATGCAACATTCTGTGAATCATATGGTGTAGGTAGATGTGATGCTCTATGTCTGATGTTGATGTGACACTATCTCTGGTGGAAATGTGATGCTCTATCTCTGGTGGTGATGTGATGCTGTATCTCTGGTGGTGATGTGATGCTCTATCTCTGGTGGTGACGTGATGCTGTATCTCTGTTGGTGATGTGATGCTCTATCTCTGGTGGTGATGTGATGTTCCATGTCTGGTGGTGATGTGATGCTCCATGTCTGGTGATGTGATGCTCTATCTCTGGTAGTGACATTGTGCTCTATCTCTGGTGGTAATGTGATGCTCTGTTTCTGGTAGTGACATGATACTGCTTCTCTGGTGGTGATGTGATGCTCTATTTCTGGTGGTGATGTGATGCTGTATCTCTGGTGGTGATGTGATGCTCTATGTCTGGTTGCGACATGATGCTGTATCTCTGGTCGTGACGTGATGCTCTCTTTCTGGCATTTGACCGGCATTTCCGGTGTGAGAGTACGCTGGCGCACTTTGGCTGCCGCTTCTCTACCGGAGCATTTCCCAGTCTGTTTTCTGTTTGTTTTATGTCTCATACTGGAATTCCTTCTGGGACACTGCTCATACTTGCCATCCCTACTGTACTGGATTACTCGCGGCCTGGATCACAACCCACGATTGGATCTTACATCTACAAGTTGTTGTTTTGTTTCCTTCTCATGTCTGTGACTGTGCTGATCTGTCTGCGTCCCGGTTGGTTGTCCTACCGAAGGCTGTGTTCCCGGCGGGATCTGTAGCTTGCCTGTATACCCACTACGTACCAACCAAACGTTCTAGCTGGCCGTGCCTCCGAAGGGATTTACTTCTGCGCTGCCGGATGGATTTGTTTTGTTGTTAGCTGGCTAGGCTACCTTAGCTCAGTCAGCCTAGCTACCTACCACCAGTATCTGCTCTGAACCTGCGTTTGCACGTTGCTTGCTTTTCGGGACTTTCCACTAATCACTCACTGCGGACAGCATCATGGCGACTCTCAGGTATACCCCTCTCAAACCTCTACACCTGTTCTGCACTAGTCATAAGCCTCCCGCTGCCCTCTTACTGCGCCAGGACCTGGGAATTATATGCCGGGTTAGCTACTGTCATAGGGGCTCTCGCCGCCACATCCATTGTGAGTCCCTACCCTGCTCTATCCCTTCCCTATGGTCTACCTCTCGATGCCGCAAGAAATGCAGTGGCTTAGGTGCTAACTTGAGTAACCTCAAGCAACTCAAGAAGGCTGGAAATAGTAGTCCCCCTCCCATATTGCTAAGTTTGGTCTCCTAAATACCCGTTCTCTGAACAATATATCTCATTTGATAAATTATATCATTCAGGACTGTGATCTGGACTTCATGTGTCTCACTGAAACATGGCTTCAAGCTACAGAGTTTCTGACTCTTAATCAGGCCATTCCACCTGGCTACACCTACCTTCAAAAATCACGCTCTTCGGTTCGGGGTGGTAGACTAGCCATTCTCCATCGTGCCTCTTTTAAGGTCAAGGCAGTCCCCGCCCCCACTGTGACTTCTTTTGAATGTTGTGCTGCCAAAATAACTGGCCCTCATCCTGTCCTAATTATCCTGGTCTATCGGCCCCCCCAAACACTCCCCTGTATTTTTCCCTGAACTCTCGGATCTCCTAACCTCGGTCAGTCCACCCACCTCCTCAATCCTCCTTCTTGGGGACTTCAACATTCATGTGGACACCAACGACTCTTTCTCCACTGAGTTCAAGTCCCTGCTAGACTGCCACAGTCTCACCCAGCATGTTCATTTCCCCACCCACACACACTGGTCACACACTGGATCTTGTCTGTTCTTCGGAGTCCATCACCCCCACCAACCTCTGTGGTGTCAGTTTCCACATTTCTGACCACCTGACTATTCAGTTCCTGTTTCCTCTTCCTCGGGCCGCCTGCAGCGCATCAGGACGTTCAGGAATACCAAGAACATCAGCCCCACAGACCTCACCAACGTCCTAAATTCCCATCTCACTACTGATACTCGAGGCTGCTCCCCTTCCGAGCTGGTGACCTACTACAATAAAGCCCTATCAGCAACACTGGACACCTTGGCTCCCCCCAAGACTCGCACTGTCACTTTCCCTCAGACTGCTCCCTGGTATGCTCCTGAGCTTCGCTCCATGAAGGCCAGTGGTCGCCAGCTAGAAAGGCTTTCCAACAGGACTGGCCTGACTGTTCATGCGCAGCTCTATCTTCAACATCTTACCACCTACAGATCTGCCCTTAAACAAGCTAAATCTTCTCACCGTCACCTGCACAAAACGCCGCACTCTCAGTGACTGAGCATTTTCTGCTGCTGCACCCAAACTATGGAATATCCTCCCTCCCGCCATCCGATGCTCTGACAATCTAGCTACTTTCAAGAACGGCCTAAAGTCCCATCTGTTCAGACTTGCATTTCATCATCATGGCAGTGGCCCTGTCTGACTCCATTCTTCTTGTTGCCTTATCGTATGATTGTTTGTATCTCTTGTCCACTCCCTTGTACAGTGTCCTTGAGTCTGTGAAAGGCGCTTTAAATTTAATCTATTATTATTATTATTATCTCTGGTGGTGATGTGATGCTCTATCTCTAATTGTGTGAAGGCAAGATGAGAAGAGGCTGATGTTCCTGGGACTGTGTGGAGGGGGGAGCTGTGACAGAGTGTTTGCCCACTTGATTCATGCTGCTTGCTATTCTCTTTACCAAATATTTCTCTTTTGGTAAATATATTTGTTTTTCTGTCTGTTCAACCTTTTTTGTACATGGTGGGAAATCCTATTTACCTTTCATTCTGGACACCCTTTGAAATATCAAGTGTAATATGATAATATGCTAGTACTTACACCTTAATGTGGTGGCTTTGTCTGATCTTTGGCATAAAGCCAAGATAGAGAGTAGACAGACGCTCTGTTATATATTCAGTAAATGTATTGCCGCTTGCCTTAGGCACACTTTCACATGAGGTTCTGACTAATTTCGAAGAAATGTAAGAGAGTTCACATCATGTTTTGCCTGTAGGTGGAGGAAAATTAAGAGTTGGGTTCACATGAGGTCCTGCCTGTAGGTTGTGGAGAATGAAGAGCTGTGTTCACATGAGGTTCTGCCTGTAGGTTGAGGAGAGGGAAGTGTTTCTTAGAGATATAGCACCCGGGCAAAAATAGTTATTTGAAGCTTTATCACGGAATAAGTTCCCTTCTTCCATGATAATGTGCTTCTAAACTTAAACCATTCAGCTAGTCCTATTGCGTCTTGACTTCCAATTTCTCACTGTCTCATTTGAAGAGCTTACAGACCGCTGCCTGAATCACCACCCTGTCTCTCTCCCTTCCTCGTTCACTCTCTCTTTATCTCTCTCTTTATCTCTCTGTCTCTCTATTGGTCTTGACGTGCCCTCATTTTTCGACTGCTCCACTTCTGCTCTCATCCACTATAAACTGTAGGCCTGTTTATTCTGTCTCTTCAAATCTCCCTAAACAATATGTTCTGTTTCCTAACCCCTCTGACCCATTTATAAGCATGTCATTGTTCCTAGTAATAGCAACTTTACTAGTTCAGGACTGTGCCCTTAAGAGTTATTTTACAAAATTATGCTTTTGATCTGTCTGCCAATGCTTAAGTCCATGATTTTAAAGCGGAGATTTGTCCTAAAATCCAGAAATGTCCAATAACTTCCATACACTGAAGCTGCTGAAATGTGGTGGAATTCAACCTTTCCCTTCTCTCTCCATCTAGTCAGAACTCCAGCTGCAAAAAAATGGGTCAGATGCTCCATTGACTGTCACAGTAATCAGAAAGTCTTCATTCATTTTTATTTCTTTGTTCAAAATTAGCAATTGTTATTACCAGTACGTCCTATTTGAGTCAGGAAATGCATCATTTTCAATCACAAAACAATTGTTTTTGCATGATTATTTCAGGGGAAGCCTAACCCAACAATTGTACATGTATTAATCATTTGGAAATGTCTGTATTTTATGTAAATTTCCCATCTAAACATAATTATTTGGTAACAAAGTATTAAAGAAATTGTTTTTGCAACGTAATGATCAAATAAGTGACAAGATGTGTTATACAAAATATTATAAAAAACAGAGGACGTAGGAGGCAATTTAATGACATACAGAAATGTTTCTGGACTTGTGAGGAGTCATTTCAAAAGAAATGGCAAACATGATAAAGAATCTATGTAATGCATATTTACCACGAGTTATACTGTACCAATATTATCAAGAAATGCCTTGAATTAACTGGCAGGAGGATCTCAACCCAACTCCCACTCATAAACCAATTAAAGCCATGCTTCAAGGACCAAGCAGAGAGAACGTCCAGACTGATGTCCTTCAGCTTTCTTCCTGAGAAAACCATCTCATCTCACTTTTCTTGGATTCATATCTCATGGTCTTGACTATCAATCTCAGTGTGTTTTCCCCTGCTCCACAATCTATTGGCTGTAGACAAAGGCTCGGTAAGTCTGTCAGGTTACCAGAGTAAGTCTGTCAGTTTACCTGAGTAAGTCTGTCAGGTTACCAGAGTAAGTCTGTCAGGTTACTGTAGTAAGTCTGTCAGGTTAGTTTAATTAGTCTGTCTGGTTACCAGAGTAAGTCTGTCAGGTAACTGTAGTAAGTCTGTCAGGTTGCTGTAGTAAGTCTGTCAGTTTACCATAGTTAGTAATGTATGTCAGGTTACCTGGGTAAGTCTGTCAGTTTACCATAGTTAGTCTGTCAGGTTACCTGAGTATGTCTGTCGGGTTACTTGATGATGTCTGTCAGGGCTCCTGATTCAACCTGTGAGGTTACCTTATTAAGTCTATCAGGTTACCTGGGTCATGTTATTTCCCCCAGCTCTTCCCATGAAAATATCAGACTGTCTCACTGGCTGACTGTCTGACCGTCTCACCGCTGGCTGACTGTCTCACTGGCTGACTGTCTCATTGGCTGACTGTCTCACTGGCTGACCATCTCACCGGCTGACTGTCTCACTGGCTGACTGTATGACCGTCTCACCACTGGCTGACTGTCTGGCTTCATTCCCCAGTATTCCTCCTGAGGCTAAGCTGTGATAGCCCAGCTGTATCTCTGGGCACATATCAAAGTGCTTTCAGATGAATAAACCCAACTACATTCCTCTCTGTTCTCCTACTAAAGACAGTTGATCTGAGAAGTCTCCTTATTTTGTTATTGCGCTGCAGCAGCAGTAGTTCACGGTCGAAGGGAGTCCTAGCCTGCAGATTTAATTGTTTTCATTTGCTAACTGTATGCTCACTCAATTAGTAAGGAAGACAGAAGCTGAAACAGACTTGAGGCAGAATTATTTTATGCCGGGGAAAAATGCTGCTCTGCTCTTCACACGCACACACACACAAACACACACGCAGTTTTGCACACATGTATACACGCACAGACAAACTGGGATACACACATACACACTCGTAGTCATACACAATTGTAATGCTTTGGAGTGGCTCTATACCGACCCTCACCTTTTTCTGTGTGACATACCCGATACCTTGTTAATCCTACGCTTTTTCTATTCTTTCCTGGAAATGGCCTCTTTCTTTCTATTTCGCCTCTCAATGACGCTCTCTCCTGTCTTTATTGCTCTCACTGCCTCTCTGTCTCTATTTCAGTGTCTTTTTCTCTTTATCTTTCTTTCTCTCTCTTTGTTCTACTTTCTTTCTCTTTCTCTCTCTTTGGTCCTCCGTGTCTCTCTTTCTTTGTCTTTTTTTTTGCCATCTAACCCAGAGCGACTTACAGTATTGAGTGCATACATTTCCCCCGTCCTCTCTCTCCCATTCTTGCTCTTTCTTTCCTTCTCTCGAGGTGTTTTCGGTAGACCTTGTTCTGATCAGGTCTCTGCATCCCAGGCTGTTTGTTTGAATTCTGCCTTTCAGGCTGCCTGTTACCTGAGAGGACTGCATGGTTTCACCATAACTGAAAGCTGCGTGTTTTTTTTCTCTCCTTGTTCATCCGGCTTCACTTACCTCTCTTGGTTTATATTCCTTTCCTTGTCTGTCATTCTTGTTTCACTAATCCTCCCTGAGCCTATAGAGCTCACACACACACACACACACACACACACACACACTCACACATGCTGTCATCTCCGGTTTGTGACGTTCACTTCTTTTGATGGAGTCTCTGGCGACCAATGTCTCTTCAGTCCAGCCTGTCCACATCATATACCCACAGGTTTAGAGCTCATGCAGGACCAGAGTAATTGGGGATGATTTATGAGTGTTAAAACCACTCTGTGAATGTCACCAGACTGTTCCTCGGTTCCTTTGTGTTAACAAAGCATTTTTATGGAGAGAACAATAACCCGGTGGCTCCCTGCTCTAGATCCCAGCCAATTACCAGGCCAATCCGTTCTCCCACTCTCTCTCTCTCTGTTTCTCTCTGCTTCCATCTCTCCCTGTGTCTCTTCTCCTCTCTGTCTTTCTATCTCTCTCTTTGTCTGGTTTTGTCTCCCTTTATCTCTATATAGGGCTAAACTGCCCTTGAATAAACTGAGAGATGTGGGTCTCGCTGATGAGGTGAGTAGTATGTGTGTGTGTGTGTGTGTGTGTGTGTGTGTGTTTGGAGGGTAATGGGGTCCAGCTGCCATCCCCAGGGGAGCATTGGAAGGCATGTCTCTGACAGCTATGTAGAGTAGTCACTCCAACACCACCTGTCCTCCAGACACACACACACACACATAGACAAGGGTGAGAGTTAGGGCCATAGAGAAAGAGATGCTAAGAGACAGAGAGAGAGTGTGAGAGAGAGAGAGAGAGAGAGAGAAAGAGATGGATGGGAAACATACTGGGTTGAGGACACACAAAGATATTCTTTCTAAATGTCACTGTACACTTCTACTTTCAAACAATGATGTGTGCGTAGGCATACAAAAGAAAAAAGTTCTTGAATCACAGCAGACATTTATGTCTATAGACATTGTTGTTTGCACAACAGGATTTTCGGACACTTAGTTACCATCGCTACGCCTCTGTGTCTCTCTAATACCCCCCCCCCCCACACACACACACACACACAGACACACACACACACACATCAGCCAGTGTAGACACATGCCACACAACACACGTCTGGCCTCAGCAGATGGAGGTCAATAATAGACGTTTGTCTAGGTGGGTAACTAGGAAAAACGCTGACGGCTATGATGTTTAAATTGTGTTTTCTAGGGTCTTGTAAACAGCATTGGTCAGTGTTTAGTTAAGTTCCTGTCTTTGACTCCAGCCGTTGTGGGAAGAACCTCTGCTTGTAGAGACAGTGTTTTTTTCATGTTTCATGTTCAAAATTGTGGTAAACAACTTTTTTTTATTTATCATGGCTGTGCTGATCTGTTTCTTGGCTGTCGTCTCATACTGTACCTACGACTGCGCCACAGCCGTGATAAAAAAAGAGGCTAAACGCACGTCAAATATTGAGGTGAGCTTGTGAAATTGAATTGCATTCACTCACTCAAAAGACCTAGATAACTCCGTCTCATGCCAGAAGCCATTTGAAGGCTTTTTTGATTCCACAGTGGCACGGCAGAAGGACAACAATGACAACAGGCGTCTACACATGCTCCATTTTGTTGTTCCTTTGTCCACAATGCCTCCTCCTCCTTTTGTTGCCTGTGTACAAAGCCACACAGGCAATTTGGAAGAGTTTCATCCGGATAAAAAAATAGAAAAACCGGGTGTAAAAAACAGCTGTGGGCCCTTTTCCAATCACAGCCGAAGCTATGGGCACACTGGAGAAGCCTTTGTACACACACATGTGCGCACAGACACACACACACCCACACACACACCCACAATTACACACAAACACACACACACATATACACACATATACACACAAACACACACAAAGACATACACGCACATGTTTGTATACTTACGGGGACATCTTGCTTTTGAAATGAACAAAGTCCTCACTAGGTGAGTTTCATCATTTGTTTACTGTTTTTGAGTTATTCTGGTAGAGACATAATAGCACTACAGGGTTACAGTTTTTTATGAGTGAACGCTTTTGTCCATCCAGAATTCACATTTTTCAAAACAGTTAACATGTAGGCCAATCATAACAGGGCCCAATAAATACTAAGTACAACTATGAATACGACCTTACATGGTTAACCGTTTTTGTATGTGCCATTTGTGTTAGTGTAATTACAGGATGCACCATAAAAGACAAGTAAACATATTACCTCAGCACGAGTTGTGTTAGTTTTTTCTAAAACTATTTCATCAAAGATGACCAATGCAGAAAGAATGTCACTCATGAGCATCAATTTCCAGAAACAAAAGGCTTTATTTGCCTTTTTTTCTATTCTGTCAATTCCAAATTCAATGTTGCTGAATATACATAGAATAAAAATAAAATAAACCTCAGAAATTCACTTTGAAAGAATGTCAGAAATGCATGTTACACATGTATTGATCTGTAAATATTAGAGTCATGCTGAAATACAATGTAGCATTGTAACTTACCAAACGTGGTTCTGGAATATTCTTTCTCTTGATGCCACAGTTGATCCACTGACAGTGGCAGGACCCGTTGCCCAGCCTCACTTATGGAAAGGCCATGATTGAATACATGGTCAATAACTGTGGCAAGAATTTAATCTAAAACTATAGTTCTTTGTATTCCCTTTTGCCCTACTCCACCACCTCTGAACCGCCCTTCTATTCCCCTTGCTTAGTCCATTCTAGCAAATAGCAACTGAAAGGTGAATCTGTTGCCATTTGTCACAATTGCTAGCACACTAGAATTGATTTTATTAAAGGTATACACAGAGACATTTTGCAAAGTTTTAGGAGGAAGACCATTTATCCCAACTTGAAGGCACTATTCACCTGTTTTCACGTGCGTTTCATTTTCAGTCAACTCTCTGTTCATTTTTTTGCAAAGCTTTACACACATTTCTCTTTTTTAAACCCAACTGTCACCAATATGTCATCCGGAAATCACTGCTATTTATTTATACTAAACTAGGATAATTGCAGATCTAACATTCTGCACACAGTTGTTGAGGTGTTAATACTAGCAAGCATAAGTAGACCAAAGCATGAATAAAAGAGTTGCTCATCTGTGTTTTGGAACAGTGGATGATAATATCAGATGTAGAGGAAGAGGAAGAATGAGAGGAGGTGTGTGAGGGAAAAGGAGACTGAGAAGAGCAATGATCTCTGATGGGATTTGTGACGTGGTACTTGACCATGTTCTTGTAATGGGAAGACAATGAGGAATGCTAAGCTGAGAGTAGATCCAAACCTGAGCTCTTTCACTGTTACATCAATCATCCAGACTTTCAGGAATTCAAACAACGTAACTTAATGTGAAGCTATCTGGCTACTGAGCTGAATTCCCTTGTGTCTGTACTCTGAATCTGTATGGATTAACGAAAGCAAGAATGGACAAGAAAATTACATGAACGTGACACTGTGGCATTTTTCAAAGTGTGTGGACTGTCCGAAGATAAAGCTTGAGATGTATGTGAAAATCTTTAAACCCAGGTCAGAGACCAGAATCAGAAGCTGAGGCTGAATGAACATACAGTATATCTGCCTAAAACACTTACTTTTACCCTCTTGTCTTGTCTCTTACTTTTACCCTCTTGGGCTAAATTTAAGGAGTTGCTGATTGACAGTGCAAAACATTCCACAAACCTATAATGGTATTTGGATATACTCATTTTCTAAAATAAGGTTTTGTGTGAGGCTGGGTTTTAATCAATTTGGTGTGAGTTTTGAGAGGAGTGTTTATAGATTTGAGAAAGTGTAGTAAAAATAGGTTCACATTCAATGGGGTAGTTAATAACAGCTGTGACCACATGTTTTAATTTAATTTGACTTGATATACTCAACTGAGTTTTGCGTCTTATGTAGATAGTTGTGTTTACCTTTTTGCAAAAATTTGCAAAAGCATTTGGCTGGTGTGTGTGAAAGCCCAGATAAATGACTACCTGTTTTTCAACAAAAAAATAGCTAATTAGGTTATAATAGATATGAACTGGACCACATTTTCATTCAAACTATCTTCATGATTGAGAAAAATTGTAACACAGACATTCACACACAGACACACTGGTTTCACTTCTACTTAAGCCACAATGGCTGCCTCCCTGTCATAGAAGTCTTAGTCTTGCCTATTCATTGGATCAGACAGTTATGCATGGTAAAACCAAAGCCTAGCGTTGCGAGCCAACCTTGAAGCCTGATTTATTTTGAGTGCTTGTGGAGATCTTTTGTTTTGGATTAGAAGGAGGGAGTATGAACAAATTAAGACATGCTGTGGTAGTCTGTATGTACTGCGTCCGGGAAATGTCTCTTTAGAACCACAGATAGGTAGCTGAGGGTGTGGTATGTCTCTTTAGAACCACAGATAGGTAGCTGAGGGTGTGGTATGTCTCTTTAGAACCACAGATAGGTAGCTGAGGGTGTGGTATGTCTCTTTAGAACCACAGATAGGTAGCTGAGGGTGTGGTATGTCTCTTTAGAACCACAGATAGGTAGCTGAGGGTGTGGTAGAAACCTGTGGCATAATGACATCAAGAGAGATTGTCACTGTGGGGAAATTGGCAAAGTGGTATATTGACGTTGGTTTTAATTAGGAAAATCAGTTTAACTAGGAGGCTGTTTTGTTTGGGAGCCAAGCTGCTGGTGTAGAGCCTCTGATAGACAGGTTGTTCAACGTTAATGTTGAAGATGGCAATGCCACTGGCTGTAAGGCAAACATACATTCAGAAACAGCACATTTCTACTGTGAAATTAATAATGCACATTGAATGCTAACATGCCTTTTGATTTTCACAACGTGGCTGTGATACAACAGAATTAACCATGGTTAAATGCTTTCACAGAGATATAAGTACGCCAATCAGTCAATAATTAATAGAAGTGATGAAAAGAAAAGATGAACAAAAATGAAAATAGCCTCACGATTACTTTTTTCATTTCATTTTCTATCATTAAGCAGACACATCTAAGGGAACTTCAATAAAAAACAAAACCAAAAGACTTAGGGAGAACATCCATTTACAGTGTTACTGTAAATTATATCCATTGCAGTGTTTCAGCATATGAAATTGTCAGGGGCACGGGTGAGGATCCAATCGCGGACTGGGAGCGAGTGGGAAAAGGGCAGGTAGAGTGGACGGGGACAGGAGGTAAGGCGTTTAACGTAACGGCGGCGAAGGGGCAGACGAGCGATAGGCAGAGTGGTCAGGGACGGGCAGAGAGTCGGTACACGGGCTGGCGGCAGCAGTACAGTCAGGGAGCAGGCAGAGTAGTCAGGGACAGGCGAGAGGTCAGAATACCGGCGGACAACAGAAGTACAGGCAGGGCTCAGGCAGAATAGTCGG
>JACXGI010006114.1:25333-43614 GCA_016801175.1 Esox masquinongy | reverse complement strand
AACTGAGCACAATTAAAATAATAATAACTATAATAGTAATTAAAAAGCATTATTTCTCCGCCCGAAGCCACACTTGACAGGATTAGGAGTCTGAACCAATGGATGTCGAGTCAGAGGACAGTGTTTCCAGAGTGAGCCCAGATGCAACATACAGTGCCTTGGGAAAGGGCTCCGAGTGCTTCGTTTTCCACACATTTTGTTGTGTTGCAGACTTGACATATGGTTTAAAAAACTGTGCCGTCAATCCACACACACACTGGCCCATAATGACAGAGGGTGCAAATGTGCACATTTAATGAAAATAAATGTATCTTGTACATTGAGCATTAAGAGTCTTTGTTTATTACTTTGTAGAAGGACCTTTTGGCAGTGATCACAGCTTCATGTCTTCTTGGGTATCCACCTACCAGCTTTGCACAACTGGATTTGGGGCAGTCCCTCCCATTCTTCCTTGTAGATCCTCTCAAGCCCTAAATGATTGGATAGGAGTCAAGTCTCTCCAGTTTGGGCTTTGCCTGGTCCGCCCAAGGACATTCACAGACTTGTCCTTGTACCTTGTTTTTGCAAGACCTAGTGCTTGGCATTCTGACCTGATAGTTTGTTGTTGGTCTCATCTGACCAGAAAATCCTTTTCCTCATATAGTCAGAGTCCTTCAGGTGGCAGGTCATGTCTTTTAGGAGGAGACATTGAAAACGCATCCAGAAAACATCCATCAGTGGTAGCACAACAGCCTCCAGGTCACAATGTCTTGTTTATATTTGTTTAGACCAATTGAAAACATTAATGTTAAAGTAATGAGCTCTACTATATATTATCATATTGGGTTGCAAGCAACACTGCACCTTCATATCACGCTGAATCCCTGGACATCCACTTATTACTAATTCCACTTATTTGCACCCCTAGGTAAAGGCTTATTGGCACCCTAGGTAAAGGCTTATTGGCACCCTAGGAAAGACTTATTGTCACCCCTAGGTAAAGGCTTATTGGCACCCTAGGAAAGACTTATTGGCACCCTAGGTAAAGACTTACTGGCACCCTACAGTAGGTAAAGACTTATTGGCACCCGACAGTAGGTAAAGACTTATTGGCACCCTACAGTAGGTAAAGACTTATTGGCACCCGACAGTAGGTAAAGACTTATTGGCACCCAACAGTAGGTAAAGACTTATTGGCACCCTAGGTAAAGACTTATTGGCACCCTAGGTAAAGACAGGTAGTATTGTTGTATAATGTCCGATGAGGTGGGAGAACACAGCAAGGGATCAGAGACAATACATTCACACAAAGGCTTTCCAGATCTTTCAGAGTACTTGGTCCTTGCTTGTGGACTCTCCTCTTCAGCTCACCCACTGAAGTTAAACAGCTCCACAACATCACATATCCACCACTGGATGTCAGTGGGGAGAAGGTTGTTTCCACGGGACCAAGCCCATTTTAACATCAGAACCACTTCTGGCGACAGTGGCCAGAATATCTACTTTAGTCTCATCTGACCAGAGGATCCCATTCCAATCAAGATCCAGTTCCATTTATCAGAATCCGGTTGGCAGAGAAAAGGAAGCTTACTGGAAGTCTTGTTGGGAACTGAGGACCTTGGGTGATCCCCAAAATTCAACCAACTTCTGGACTTTTCCAACTTGTTGGTTTGGTTCTTCACAAAACCCACCCATAGTCCACACTCGGGTACATAACCAGGCAGGTTGATCACAGATCCAACACCATTGCTCTAACACTGGAGATGGATATTTTCACGCACGTAGCGTTTTTTTCATAGCCATTGCCCAATTTATGAAGGTCAACAACCTTTTGTCTCATTTACACGTTGTCTGACCTTTCCCATGTTGATAATGATGATTGAGGGAGTTTGCCATTTGTGTCACTGGGAAGACACTTCTATTAGATTTGGTTCATAATAATTTCTAGAATTGCCAACAATGGCAACGTTTCATAGACTAATAATTATTTAATAAGAATAAATTTTCACTTTAAATGATTTTACCTCAATTGAAGGTTAGACTTCTCTCATTCATAGTGCAAGCTCAAGCTGGTAAACGACAATGCCATTTTTCCACAGCTTTTTTCTGCTCATTTCATTGGCTCATTATTGCAGATAATTCTGGAGGGGCGACATAGGTTTTAAGTCCAGATGCATTTCAGTGAAGTGACATGAGGTCATTAAGGTAGGGTCCACTGCGACATTGAGAGATGAAAGAAACAGAATGGGCCTGTTTGCGACAACTGCTGGTCCACTGCGGCCCATGGTCCAGAGGATAATGAGAGAGATCTCTCATCAGGCATGGCCGAGGGAAACTAACAAGAATCCTAGATCAAGAAAACCTGCCCATACAATTGGTTGTTTGTGTATAATGAGCCATTGGGCGCTTGTGGTTTGAAAACACTGTACATAGTTTAACACTCAGTCTTCACCTGACTGTCAGCCTGTCTGTCTCTCTGCTGGTCTGTCTGTCTGCCTTCCTGACAGTGGTTACCTTTTTTCGCTTGTGGAGGAAACTGAGGTAGTTACTGTACATTATGTGCACACACGCACAGACGCCCTTAAACATGTGCACAGTCACTCACACACATGCACACACACACACACACACACTCACATACACAGATCGATAGAGGTCAGAGGCCAGCGGAGAACGCGCTGTGATTCCTAAAAGGTAGCTTTGAGGGAAGTAGAAAGGGGGGGAAAAGCTCGAGTGAAAGGCGAGCAGAGAGAATTTGCTGCTCTACAGGGATTCAGACAGACTAACCTCCCTCATCCATCTCTTCTCCTCCTCTCCTTCCCCATCCTCTCCTTTCTCCCTCCCTCCCTCCTTCCCATCCTTTCCTTTCTCCATCCTGTCCTCCCTTCCCTTCCATTTATTCTCTGATCCGTTCTGTCCATACGCTGTGTGGACGGGAAGAAGCTGACGTTACACACTCTCTGTCTGCGTCTGGTTGGTCAGTGAACGGGTTTTATGGCACTGATAAGTGGTTCTAGAAAACTAAACCCACAAAAAAAAATCACACCCAGGGCAAACTGCTAAACTTTCTCCATCCAATATTACCTCTTAAATCCTCCGGAAGGTCCTGGAAAAATACTGTAGTACAACATAAAACAGTATATATCAGGACCTAGATCACACTTCAGCTGATTTAAAGAGTTTCTGTTCTCCCAGAAAAGCTTTTAGTGAGTCTTATAATGCTCCCATAAAAGCCTTGTAATACTCCATGTATATTACATTCATTTGGCGCTTTTTAGCCACGTGACTCCATATGAGAAGGTGAAAGCGAAGGGACTTCTGAACTTCTCATCCCACAGGCTTTGCCATGAGATGATGCAACAAATCAAAGAAATGCTGTTTAAATTCTCAGTTCCCAACGGATAGAAGGGTCGCACGTGACACCTATCAATAATTTTTTTTGCCTGACTGACTCACTGACTGGCTGACTGACTCATTGACTGGCTGGCTGACTAACTGATTGATCGTAATACAGACAGCCTGTCCTGAAACTAGTTACTATACCCACTCCAGAGTCTGGAAACCTGTGTTAGAGGTATTTACAATGATCAGCTCATCACAAAATTCAATTAACATGACCTTTTCAAAAGATTATAGGTCACCATATCAGATCTTTAGTTGATGTTTTAAGAAGTTTAAGAAGTTTTTTTTAGGGTGCACGTTTTTAAGAAGCTGACAAAAATTGTGTAATTGGTTCTTCATCTGAAGCCTAATAAAAAACAATCCATTTTAAGCAAAATTCTAATTGTGTAATGGTTTACATTTTATAGTTCACCACACTGATTTGAATTTTTTTTTTTATCGGTCTAAGATGAAGCAGTTAACAGACCATGAATGTTGAACTACTGTAATCTGGGCAAGTACCAGGTGTTCTTATAGACCAGCTGATCTGACATTTTTCAGGACTCAAAGTTATAGGTCAAAGATAGATCAACTATAGGTTAAAGTTGAATCCAGTTAAAAGAACCTACACAATCTCATTTTTTCAGTTAAGTCTTTACAGCCAATTGATTTGATTAATTGTTATTAAAAACAATATCATTTAGAATTGGGATTATCTTGCTAAGGATGACACTCAGATATGGAAATTAATAATATTCAACATATTTACTAAGGTTCTCTCTACAACAAAAACAAGGATCCTCTATACTGAACAAGTACTGTCTTGATTAGAAGTTTGGTTGGTTACCATGCAACCGGGCCCATGCATCTGACTTCAGTGTTGACAGTGGCGTACCTTACTCCCACACAGAGGGTAAGACAGGGGGGGGTGTAAGACAGACCAAGTTCACTGCAAGTGTTTCCAGCGTAAGCCATAACACAATTCCCTCTCTGACCGTACATTTGGAGCGCTGTATGACTCGGCACACAGGCTCTTGGTACAGATGCGTTTTATACAACCAGTCAGGCGTATAATGGCCATACCTACAGAGATAATGGCCACATCACTTTATTGGAGATGCAGTACTCCTCAAAGCTAATAGCTGGGTTTGATGATGGCAGAGTGGCTTTCAGTACAGAAGCCGATTACAAGGGTACCTTCCTGGTCTTGTAATAGTCCTAACAGCGGGGTAAGTGTGTCAGTGTGTGTGTGTGTGTGTCAGTGTGTGTCAGCGTGTGTGACAGTGCATCTGTGTTCTGTTGTTTCATTTTCACCACATCTTAACTTTCCTATCCGTTATGGTTCAGTACTACCGGCTGGTTCTGGCTCTGGTTCTGACTCAGTGGCGATATAGGAAGGAATTAAACAAGCAGTAATTATGAAGATCATAGGAAATCGCAGAGAAGAGACACGGACAGGAAAGGCAATATTTAACGTTTGCGCATGTCTCCAGGGTGTTTGGAAGTAGGCCTAACGTCAATACGAGTTCTGAGGGCAAACTAAATGTTTATGGACCAGCGCGGCTCATGAAAGAGAGAGGTCTTGGATTGGTTCATTCATTTCGGATTTTTGTTCTCTTTAAGGCTCACTCAAACGAACCAGCCGGAGACTGCATGCCTTGAGCACATCACGAATGTGTGTGTTTGTGTGTGTGTGTGTGTGTATCCGTGTGGGTCACTCTCTGTGTTTGCGCGTCTGTGTTTCCGTCAGTAGTGTGTGAATGTGTATATAAGTGTTTCATCTGCAGCACAGCTAAATGCTCCTGTCTATGCCATTACTCTACTCCATGCTGGCTCTCTTTCATAGGGAAAGGACAGGAAAGAATGAAACAACCTGTAATTTAGAAAATCATAGGAAAGTCCATTAAATGATCAGTCTCAGATTGGTTCATACATTTCAGTACTTTTTTTTATAATTGTATAGGGGTGATTCTAGCACTACAGACGTTAAATTGGAATTTTAAAAAAATCACAGCTTTGATGTATCACAGAACTAACAAAGAAAATGTAAATTAAACTTGAGTACCCCTTGGAGGGAGTTTGAAATAAAAACATAGACTTCTGAGTATGAGTGAGTTGACAAGTTAGAGAAAAGAAGCTAATTAGAAGCAATGTGAAGGGAACATAAAATGGACATGTTACATGGGGAGAGTGAAATGTATTTATTTTCCATTATAACTTTTATAGAGGATAACTGATTGTTGAGGTTGTTACAGACTCTAAAAATAAATTAAAATATTGCTGAGTTTTCTATCAATTTTCTACATTATATAAAAAAAAGTTGTTTTAAATGGTACACAAAACGCATCTTACCTTAGGATTGGAAAACTAAAGGTTGCCCGTAAACACAACAAAAGCACTATACTCTTTTATTCTGGTTCTGGTTGAATACAGACAAAATGTTTTTTTGGGGGTGGATATTAACAATTTACTGAAATAAATATTACGCAACACACGAGACAACATATTGTACTAAACGTACCGGAAATGGCAATCAACTTTTCTGAGCACAGGATGAAGTCCGTATATTGTGGGGCTTTTACCGGAAGAAATTACTATATAACTTTAAATCATTGCTGATTTATAATTTCCATCTATAGTACTGACATAAATAGAAATCTATGACACGCCCACGTGAGCCGTCCTTCAAAGCCGGGACATAAAGTCATCCGAAATGCCTCGAGATGTAACCACACTGGCCTACCAACAACCTGGCACGAAAACAAAAACTCAACGATAATGAGCAAGAAGGTTTAAAAACGTGAACAGTATCTGCCAGCGGTCAAGACGACCAAGTCGTGTGGAGTCGCGCAACATAGTTACTCACGATCTAAGAGCGCGCCGACCACACTATGCCGCGTACAGTTTGCATAGTTTAATAATCTTGACAGTGACGTTCCCGGTTAGAGGAGTGTGTCTGTTGGCCATATGGGTAAATGTAATCCAGCGCAGTGATGGAAGACGTTAACATCCTGAACAGACGCACCCTGTCGTTTGTTGTCATAATCATCAAATAATTGTCCATCTTGTCTGAAATCTGGCTGTCACTTCAACAGATGTAGACTTGAGGAAACACTGGTTGGCTTCCCAAACGCCACCCTTCCCTGCATTTCGCGGGTGCACTACGACGATCCGTTCAGGACCCGGGTTAGACATTCGGGACAGACGTGAAGCAGTCGATGAGCACCCAAGAACCTAATCAGTCATGAGGAGATAGCCTTGAGGCAGACACTGCAGCTCTGGGTACATTTTCCAGACAATACACTTATAATGGTTAGATAAAATAGTGCCGATAGTGAATATATGATTACATTTTGTTCTTTACACATGCTTTTAATGAACCAAGTGCACAGACACAGACATACATACACACACACACACGCGCGCGCGGGTGTGTTTGTGTCTGTGAGTTGTCTCGGTTTACAACAATTAAACACTAATGTCAAGATAATTAGTTGGTCTCGCTCTGCAATTAACAAATGTCTCCGAGAAGACTCGCACACACACAGACACACATAAAATACTTGCTATGAAAAAAATCCAATTATGGTCAAAAAGCAGTCAAACAAGGCCATGGATCTCTAGGATCCTATCGGGTAACAGGAAGCTCTTCCTCCTCCACGCCACCCGGCGCCCTGACGAAGAACAAGCCATAACCACACCCACTCAGCGACACAGAAACACGGCCTCTGTGACCGTCAAACCAACGTCATCCCGTGGAGGGTGTTCATGGGCGTGTGCTCTGAACTCACCGTCCGTCAGGTCAACAGTCACGCCTGCCAGCGTACAAGCACTCGTACGAACAGTGACAACACTGTAACATGGAAGACAGACTCCATTACGATTGACTCAGCGTGTGAGACACAGAACGGATCATTATCACGCGCGCACCCCTCTTCTTCGTTTTAACTCTTTTGTTCTTTTTTTCATCTCCCTTTTCTTCTTTCTTCGCTCCTCATTTCCGTAATGAAAACACAGTATGGCTGAGTCATATTTAATAGGCGCTGTTATTCAGCATTGAGTTCCAAACGGCGCCCCGTTGCAGTGCAAAGGCTTTGACACAGGGAAGTGCACCACAAAGCGAGAAGGATGCAATTTAGGACCTAGAAATGAATTTGTAAAAAAAAAAAAAAAAACTAAGGATTATTAAAGAAGCCGCTGGGTGATTTAAGAGTGTTTAGCTTCCGTCTCCTTCATTATTGGTTTAACTTATTAGGCCTCGTGGCTCTCCATAATATCAGCCAGTAAAACAAATGTCAAATGGGCCGTGTTTATATCAATGCAAAGTCAACCGCCTGTCACATTCAGGTCCTTCCACCAGGTCCCAGTCAAATTCGGTGCCATTCGGTTCCTCCCACCAGGTCCCAGTCAAATTTGGTACCATTCGTGTCCTTCCACCAGGTCCTCCCACCAGGTCCAGGTCAAATTCAGTACCATTCGGGTCCTTCCACCAGGTCCCAGTCAAATTCGGTGCCATTCGGTTCCTCCCACCAGGTCCCAGTCAATTGGTCCATTGATCAGTTCGGTCACTTTCCCAAAACACCCAGGTTTTTGGTGCAGCATTCTAGACATCCTGGTTTTATTACCTTCCTAACTTTTTCAAAGGTTACTGGAATTTTACCACACTCTTTTCGACCACTTGGTAAGTTTCAGTTTGGTACTTTCAAGACACTTTCAGGTTTTGCATAAGTAATCCTCCTCATGGTCCCACAGAGTTTTCACCAGTGGAAACCAGATCTTGTTAGAAGGCTATGGCTCTTTTCTAGTTAGTGTATGTCTATGCCCGCTCGCATCCATGTTGAAAGGGGGTTCCTCCAAGGACATCAACTTCCGTCATCAGAATACAGATGATGCTCTTATCTCTATGACGACGACAGTCGATGAACCGTGGTTTCACCATAGGAATCATACACACACACACACACACATTCAGATTCATGGTGCGTGTGTGTGTGTGTGTGTGTGTGTGTGTCCGATCCCTGAGTGAAGACTTAGAGGTTAATTAGTTTTAGTGACAACGGCCAGCGGTTTACATCATGTCATCTGTGCTATAATACACATACACACACGAAGAAAGATGAACACACACACCACACACACACACACAGTTAATATCCTATCATCTCTCCTATCACACACACACACACACACACACGGAAATACAGACAGGCAAACCCACAGACTGACCAACAGACTGACAGACACACACGTATCTCATGTACTTTCTCTCCTAACGGAGTCCACTGTGCAGGCGAGCAATGAGGGACACACCTACATATCAGGTCGTTCAGGATCCACCAAACAACATTCACAACCATGCAGGGGATTTTAGTTCATTATTTTTGGACGCTACCCAATAGTTAAGTCTATTTGTTCTGCATCTACGGACACGACTCGGTCATTCTAAATATTCCGTTGCCATGCTGGCAGCCAGTTTTAATCCGTGTGTGTTTTCAAAGTCAAGATGAAAAACTTGTTGTCGCAATAGCAGTGGGAAAAAAATTATTTAGCAAACTTTGTTTATAACGAGAAAAGTATTTTGATACTTGCCTTAGTTGTATTATTTAAACTTCATATAGCTAGTTAGCAATCTAGTTAGCATTAGTCTTCAACCTGTTAATAAGACCCAAATTGAAGTTTCTGGCTATGGGCCAGCTAATATTTCCGTTAGCATTCGCTCACAACGCGAGGTGTGTGTATTAACAATGGTTAGCAATCACCGTCGTGATGAAAAACACTTGATTACAAAACGGATGAGATTTCTGAGAATTCCTGTAGCTAGTTTGTAAGTCCATATCGTTGATGTTGTTATTGTGGTGAGTGAATGTTAGATTCGTTTTATGTTTGAAATACACTTATTTGAAGATTGCCATTAATCACTTGAAGCAAGAGAAATTGTCTGCCACGTTTTTTATTTTGATCAGCTGCTTGAAGTTGGCGTATTGGTACTTTTACATCGCATGCTACTTCGCTGAGTGATTAGCCTATTTCTGACAGTGGGGTGAAAAGTTTCCAACCCCATTCAAGCCAATCAGATTGCATATCTCTCAGAACCCGTTTTATAAACAACATTTAGAACCATATCAGTTGTGTGTAAAGGCCCACAGTATGAAGGTTTTATGGAAGCTCATACAGGCTGGGGAAAAAAAACGACAATCAAGTACTCCACGTCAGAGCGAGAGTGATCATTTCACATTCAAATGCAGGGGAGAGTACATCCCAAATGACACCCTGTTTTCTTCACAGCACTCTACTGTGAACAGCAGCCTCGGGTCAAAAGAAGTGCACTATGTAGGGACTAGGGCGCCACGTTAGCTGCAAGGTGCAGATTTAGCAGCACTTGCAGCATGCCGTCGCAATTACTGTATCACGGCAAGGACCCTTGCTGATAAATGCTAAACAGTCTTCCACTCACTCTTTCTTTCCCGTCGTCGCTTCTCTTTCAAAACTCCAAGGCTGCTTCTCTCCCATATTGGGTCTAAACTGTTAGAGAGCTCACTAAATCTCCCACAGGAGTGTGTCAGGTTTTTCCATTTACAAATGCATGCCTTCCGCCCACTCACCCAGCTGCTCCTCCCCTACCCCCGTCCACCCACCCGGAGTTGTTACTGACACACACATGCACACGTGCGCGCACACACAAACAACAGAAGCGCCCCCCCCTCCCCTCCTCCCTTCCATCACCTCTGCGTATAAGGAAGAGTTCACCTCTTAGGCAGCCCGCCATCTCATCGTTTAAAAGCGACGCACGAGAAAACGGTGAGATCACGAATCAATCTGAGGTGCCGTGCATTTTCACGCCGCTTCCATTCGTAAGCCGGACTGCGCCTTCCTTGTGATGAGTGAACAGACTCAAACGGGAGGCTGGTTTGTGTAAAACACAGACGCAGGCATGGATAAACATTCGCAGAGAGTGGCATACACACTCGCATGGTGACACAGAGAAGCAAACACACACACACACACACACACACAGAAAGTTCACACATAGAAGTCACACACACACACACACACTTACCTAAATCTTGAGATTGCAAACACAGTGCTTTTTATGTGTCAAAGTACAGCACTTGATAACAGGAGGTATAATCAAGGACACACTGAAGTAGAGCGGCTACTCCAAAGCAGAATAGGGTTCGGGTCTAAGGAGATGGGGGACCGTTTGGGACAAATGGAACAGAAATGGAGGCCCGCCTTGTTATCGTCGAGACAAAAGGGCCGTTGATTTCACCAGAAAGGTTTTTGTTCAAAAGGTTCTCACAAATACTTTCAATCACTGGCAGGAAATGTTAAACACTGTTTACACCCCAGTAACTCATGGTTTCAAATAGATGAACACACACACACACACACGACTTATGCACTGATTAAGGCTTAAAGTCGGGGCCTGGTATTTGGAGTGGGGACAATCACCAACATTAGACAAGTATCCTCAGAGGATCCATTTCTATGGAACGCTTCACCCTAAACACTGGGGTAAATATTCACATTGTTTCTGCCTTTGGGGCTGGCTCTCCTCCAGAAAAAGACATCCACATGTCACACGGTAGGTGATTAAACAAGGAAAATATACACCGATCAGCCATTACATTATGGCCACTGACAGGTGAGGTGAATAACACTGATAATCTTGTTATCATGGCACCTGTCAGTGGGTGAGATATATTAGGAAGCATGTGAACGTTCTGTCCTCAAAGTTGATGTGTTAGAAGCAGGAAAAATGGGCAAGCGTAAGGATCTGAGTGACTTTGACAAGGGCCAGATTGTGATGCCTAGACGACTGGGTCAGAGCATCTCCAAAACTGCAGCCCTTGTGAGGTGTTCCTGGTCTGCAGTGGTCAGTACCTATCAAAAGTGGTCCAAGGAAGGAAAAGCAGTTAACCGGCGACAGGGTCATGGGCGGCCAAGGCTCATCGATGCACATGGGGAGCGAAGGTTGGCCCGTGTGGTCCGATCCAACAGATGAGCTACTGTAGCTCAAATTGCAGAAAAAGTTCATGCTGGTACTGATAGAAAGGTGTCAGAAAACAGGGTGCATCGCAGTTTGTAGCGTATGGGGCTGCGTAGCCACAGACCAGTAAGGGTGCCCATGCTGACCCCTGTCCACTGCCGAATGCTCCTACAATGGGCACGTGAGCATCAGAACTGGATCATGGAGCAATGGAAGAAGGTGGCCTGGTCTGATGAATCACATTTTCTTTTACATCACATGGATGGCCGGGTGCGTGTGCATCGCTTACCTGGAGAACACATGGCACCAAGATGCACCATGGGAAGAAGGCAAGCCGGCGGAGGCAGTGTGATGCTTTGGGCAATGTTCTGCTGGGAAACCTTGGGTCCTGCCATTCATGTGGATGTTACTTTGACACGTACCACCTACCTGAGCATTGTTGCAGACCATGTGCACCCTTTCATGGCAACGGTATTCCCTGATGGCCTTGGCCTCTTTCAGCAGGATAATGCGCCCTGCCACAAAGCAAAAATGGTTCAGGAATGGTTTGAGGGACACAACAATGAGTTCAAGGTGTTGACTTGGCCTCCAAATTCCCCAGATCTCAATCCAATCGAGCATCTGTGGGATGTGCTGGACAAACAAGTCCGATCCATGGAGGCCCCACCTCAAAACTTACAGGACTTAAAGGATCTGCTGCTAACGTCTTGGTGCCAGATACCACAGCACACCTTCAGAGGTCTAGTGGAGTCCATGCCTCGACGGGTCAGGGCTGTTTTGGCAGCAAAAGAAGAACCTACACAATATTAGGCAGGTGGTCATAATGTTATGACTGATTGGTGTATACACCAATAAGGAAGATAAAAAATTTTCTGTGCACACACTGGCATGGACACATTAATTAGCTGTCTAATTGGGGACACAAAAGCGGATTGCACTTAAAAGAAAATCAACTAATCCTAACCCAAACCTAATCCTAACCCTAACCTCAATAATCTAAAATGAATGCTGAAACTAGCCCTAATGCATAACACTAAACGTAACCAGTAATGCCTGAGCCTAAACGCAACATTTGTCCTAAACATAATTTAGCCAAAAAATTCAAGTTTTCAAAATGTGGACAGGAACTGTGTCTTCAATGGTTTTTCTGATCTAACCACATTATGTGGATATACTTTAATGAAGTCACACACACACACACACACACACACACACACACACACACACACACCCCTCAGGTTTAACATCCAACGCTGGCTTAACAACAGGGTTGTAAAGCACATACATGTACAGTAAGAAACAGCACGAGCCTGTGACTAAACAACATGGCTGCGGAACTAACTGTTCAAGTGTCTCTCGTCCCAGTGTCTCTGTGCGCCCGCTTGTCATGTTCGACGGCGTGTGCCCGCCGGGTAAAACACACAGGTTGGCTATGCTACAGTCAGTTAACACCATCTGCTGCTCTGAAACTCACTCACAGCGGGGTGCAACTCGGATCAAAATGGATCCCCGTGAATAGAATCTGATTGAGCGCAAGTCTGAAGCCAGGCCCGTAAAGGAATATTAATCCTTTTTTTTTGTAGTGTAATGAATGTCTCCCTTCATTCTTTTGGAACCATAGCGACGTACCTGACTGAACTAATTAACAGGATTGACGTGCTGGGTGGTTAGTGAATCAGCTTTGTAAGTGCTGGCGGGGACAAAAATTTGTATATTTCCTCTAGGAAGGAGATATTTTGGGCTCGAGCTTGGTTGATATCTCAATAGTACCAGTTGACACCATATGCCCTAACTTGTCTGCTACTTTCGCCCAGAGCCTGGTGGAAACAGTTGAAAAAGTAGCCTACTACAGTAAAGGGAATAGTGTGCCATTTGGAACTGCACATCGGATCCCAAAGAACGTAACACTGCAAGGAACGATCACAAGTCAACAGGGAGTCAACAGGGAGTCAACAGAGTGTCAACAGAGAGCATCACTAGAGTCCCTTAACATGGACGTATCTGATGTTGAAACCTCAGTTGGACTCGCAGAGAACAAGTGTCTATTTGTAGGGATTTGATGCTGAAGTCCTACAGTAAAGTAACCCTACCTCGGCTTCTCTCGCCGAAAAGACCATTATACGGCTCTACATGGCCAACATGAAACAGTTCCCCGGCCAGCCATCGTTCTTCCATCCCGCCTGGGTTGAGTCCCAAACGGCAACCTGTGCCCTACGTAGAACGCTACTGTTGAAAGGAGTCCTGTGGGTCTTAAAGGTCCTGGTCATAAGTCCCGACCTGTGTAGGGAGCAGTGTGTTATTCGGGAGTTGGCCCAGCTTTGAATGAAGGTAATACCCTTTGAAAGACACTCCACCGCTGGTAGCTGAAGTACAGCGGGGTGGGGGGGGGGGGTGTAAAGTGGGATGAAGCGTGAGGCAACGAGCGAGAGAAGACAGACGATTGACAGTAGAAGCAGTAGAATGAGAAGAGTGAGAGATTCTAACATATATACATTATTAAAAGGAAAGTCAAGTGTGTGGCAGACTAGTGGAAGTGAGATTATATAAATTAAATAGATAGACTAAATAGATTGATGACAGGCTGCTAGAAAATGCAATAATATAGATCAATACCGACACTTATATCAGCATGTGAAGTAATTATGGAGCTGTGAAATAGTGAAGTATACAATAGCGCCATTTTCTGATTTCACAAATGGACCACTTAGAAGTTAAATCGTTGCGGAGACAGTTATTTATCCATTGACAGAACGCAGGCTTTCGGCAAATTGACAGAACAGAAGTGTCCTTATTTGTTTTGTTTTTTGGATGACGACGGATTACCCGTTTAATAAGAACACCAGCTGAAATGAGCCGCGCACAAGTCCTCAGATGGTGGCTTCGCTTCGTTCAGAATCATAACAACAAACCGTGTTCTGTCTTTAAAACGCGTGTTCATTATTGTCATTATTTTTGTAACAGCCGACCCCTCTATATGAGACATTAGATGAAGGGAGGAAGAGGAAGACACAGCAGGAGGGCATAGGGGACGGAAGAACTCAGTTTACATTCAAACAATAAAAGTGGTCAATTTATCTCTTTTGCCCTTGTCCTTCTCTTATGAGGTCTTGTCTCTCTGCGCTTGAATCTCCAGGGAGGGTTTGGGGCTTGGCTCTCTGGGGAGGGTTTGGGGCTTGGCTCTCCTGGGAGGGTTTGGGGCTTGGCTCTCTGGGGAGGGTTTGGGGCTTGGCTCTCCGGGGAGGGTTTGGGGCTTGGCTCTCCGGGGAGGGTTTGGGGCTTGGCTCTCCGGGAAGGGTTTGGGGCCTGGCTCTCCGGGGAGGGTTTGGGGCCTGGCTCTCCGGGAAGGGTTTGGGGCCTGGCTCTCCGGGGAGGGTTTGGGGCTTGGCTCTCTGGGGAGGGTTTGGGCTTGGCTCTCCAGTTCAAAGAAGAATGAGGGAGGAACAGATGAAGAGAAAGAGGAGAGGATGCATGTTAATAATGTATTCAGTCTTATTTTTGGTCCACCCCTCTCCCTTCATGTCCCCCTCTTTAACTATCCCTCTGTTTCCCTCAATCCCTCCCTCTCCAACCCCCCCCCGCATAGATGAATAACACCTTGTTAATGTCCGTACCCTTGTTAATTAAACGTTTGCCTTGATGAATGTAATCATCCTTTTATATCCTATTCCTTCTTTTATGGCATGGAGTCAGTATATTACTGCCATGTAGAAGTCAGATTATTTTGTATATAATACATATAGTATACTTATAAACCGGCTGGCTCAAACACTGAATCCTGAAAGTAGTGCTACACAATGCGATATAATAAGGCACCTATTTGTACAGTACAGCTCTAATTGCGCTGGTTACTGATTCATAATAGGAGTAAGGCATCTCTGGGGTTGGTGGCCAATACACTACAGCTAAGAGCTGTGTCCAGGCACTCCACAGTGCATCCTGCCTGCATTGGAACACACACACACACACGCACACACACACACACACACAGTCCCCAACCTCTCTGTTGATTCTAAAGACATTTTTCATCATCTCGATCAAGGGTCCCAATCACCTGAGGGGTGACTACATGCGGCAACACAATGTGTATAGTTTTGACATGAAACAAAAGGCAACAAAACGTAAACAACTGAAATGTGCTGGTCGGGTGAGTGTTCACCCTCCTCAGTCAGTACTTTGGAGAACCAACTTTGGCAGCAATTACCACAGCCAGTCTTCTAGGGATATTCCCCATAAGCGTTGCACATCTGCTTCCATTTTGAATTTGCATTTCAGCCATTTAGCAGACACTCTTATGCAGAACAACTTACATTACAGAGTGCACACATTTTCATACTTCTTACTGGTCCCCCCAGGACTCGAACACACAACTCCGGTGTTGCCAGAGCAACGCTCTTCCAACAGCACCACATGGGAACCTGCAGTTTACTGCAATATTTGCCAGTTCTTCTTGACGAAATTGCCCAAGCTGTCATGTTGGATGGGCCACGGTTGGTTAACCGCAATAACGTATTCCCCCAGATTCTCAGTTGAATGTTTTCAAACTGCTCCTGTGTGCTAGAGTGTAGAATCGTCCAATGTCTCACCAACTGATGCAGGTTTTCACTAGGATTTTCAACCACGCCCTCAAACCTAACAAGCTTCCAAGTCAATGCAGATGAAAAGCATCCCCATGACTTGTTGCTGTCACCTCCATATTCACTGTGGAGATGTGCTGTTCAGAGGAGCAGTACTGGATTTGTCTCAATCCCACCTGGTTCACCTTTACGGCAAAAAAGTTAAATAAAGCCCCCATCTGGTTAATTACACTTTTGCCACACTCTTTGCTGTGTCTTCTTCCAAAGGCATTATGGCAGAGTATTTTAGATTCTCATCAATGGCGTTCTCAGCTGCAATATGGCCCAGTTTTATAGAGAACCTTGGCAATAGTTGACATATTTCGCCCATCCTGGTGATACCACTCTGTAGCTCCATTAGAGTCCCATTTGCATCAAGGAGAAAGGGGAGACATGGAAGAGTCAGAGAGGAGACATAGGCGAGTGAGAGGAGATGTGGAGGAGATGGAGGTGAAATGGAGGAGACAGAGAAGAGACATGGAGATGACAAAAAGGAGACAGAGAAGAGACATGGGGGAGAAAAAGAGGAGACATGGAGGAGGCAGACAATAGACATGGGAGATATGGAAAAGAGAGAAAGGAGACACAGAGGAGACAAAAGAAGAGTAAATGAAGAAAGAAGAGAAGAAATGAAAGAGGGGAAAACCAGATTTTGATTATTTGGGTGTCACAGCAGTAATGGGATTTTCACTTAACCACAGACTGGGGAGACCAGAGCAGGCGAGCACCTATTTCACATGATGAGATTGCACACAGCATCCCTGGGGCACTTCTTTCCTCACTCTTTTGATTCAGACTTTGATAGAAAAATGGTGGGTTGGTTTCCCTGATGGGGGAGTTAAGTGGCTGATAAGATGGAGGTACTAGGGGGAATAGAGAAGCATTAGAGAGGCATTAGCCCGTGTCCCAATTTGCACCCCATTCCCTATGTAGTGTGCTGCTTTCGACCGGAGCCCTCCAGAGCCGGGGTCAATAGTACAGCACTTTGTAGGGGATAGGGTGCCGTTTCGGGCTGGATATATAAGGCTCAGGGAATAGGGCCTCCATCTAGAGATTCATATATCACTCCTTTGTATGCATACAATCCCATTGTGTGCGTGTGTGTGTGCAGCACTTATTTCCATGCAAAGTAAGCAATTTCTCAATCTGCGCGTCTAAATGGAAAGTGACTGTGACGACGCCAGTCTTCACTCATAAATACACATTTCCTAAACAAATACGACAGGCCTGTTTCATTCTCAACACTAAGAGCAATCTCTCTCCCTTCCGTTTTTCCCACTCCTCTCTTCTCCGTTCCCCCTCCGTGGCTCTTCTCTTTCCCTTCCTCTCCCCCTCTTACTCAACACGTATTTATGCCCATTTGTTTATATGAAGCACACTAACAGTCCCGGCAATAACATTTAAATTCCACATCAAATCCCATTCCACATTCCGAGCTGAATATTCGATTCTACTATACGACGCGCCTCCTCTTCGCAACAACAAGGGAGAGTGGAAGGCAGGGAGACGGAGAGAGTGACAGACGAAAGAGAGAGATCTCATGAAAGAGAAGGAAAGACAGAGAGAGAAGGAGAGAGGGAGAGAGAGAGATATTTAATGTATAATGAAGCTCTGATGGTACATTGGCCCTTTTACATCTCACATGCGCGCGCGCACGCACACACATACCACACACACACACACACCTTCAGTTGTAGATCAGTGGAACATACATTGGTTGACTCACACAGACAGGGGGATAAATTAAACCATGAAACAGAGGACTTGGGATTTTGTCTCTCTCTCTGAGTGCCTTCTGAAAACCAGAGGGAGGATTGTACAGATGGACCTGCTCTCCTCTTCTTCGTCTTTCTCCTCTTCCTCCTCCTCTTTCTCCTCCTCCTCCACAGCCAATTAAGTGCCTCATCAGAGGATGGACTTAACTTCTTAAAAAGGCTACAGTGACAGATCTTAGATTGATTCCCAAATCGGCCCCCTGCGCCCTAGATAGTGTGCTGCCTTTGACCGGGACCCTCTAGGATAGTGGATTGTGGATATAGAATAGTGGATATAGGATAGTGGATAGTGGGTACAGGATAGTGGATATAGGATAATGGATAGTAGATAGTGGATAGTAGATATAGGATAGTGGATATAGGATAGTGGATAGTAGATATAGGATATAGGATAGTGGATATAGGATAGTGGATATAGGATAGTGGATAGTAGGTAGTGCATATAGGATAGTGGATAGTAGATATAGGATAGGGGATATAGGATAGTGGATAGTAGATATAGGATAGTGGATATAGGATAGGGGATATAGGATAGTGGATAGT